>WJXA01000205.1:0-12181 GCA_014282245.1 Rhododendron simsii | reverse complement strand
TTTGAGAGAGAGTGCAAAACATAAGAATGTTCACAGACTCATCGATTGAAGTGTTGCTTCTATCGTTTACTTTTGTGATGAAATCAATAATCTTATAATGCGATGAAATCGAAAATGGAAACAAATTGGTGATCAAGACGAGTGTGACACTATTGAAGGCAAGACGAGTGTAACACTATGTACTTAAGCCAGATTCGTCCTGCAAAAGCAGCACCTCAATTGGTGGGTCTGTAATCTCTCATTGGTGAAGCTCCTTATATTTTGTAATCTCTCAAAATTAATGGCTCTGGCTCGATGAAAAATGGATATAAAGGCCAACTGGTGACTAATCGGAATAGTAGTCACTAAGGGAGGGACAACATCTATTCATATATAGATATATATATATATAAAACGCGTCTGTCCACGACGAATAGGTGTCTCTCGAAAGACACGACTCCATATAAATTCAATTTACATTCAAACCGAATTTAAATATTATTATATCCTAATAATTTCCAACATTAATTAGTTCAATGTTATCAGAGACAACATTGATAAGAGAGAGAGAGAGAGAGAGAGAGAGAGAGAGAGAGAGAGAGAGAGAGAGGAGAGAGAGAGAGAGAGAGAGAGAGAGAGAGAGAGACTACATACTCCAGGATTTTGCATCTTCCATAAGCCCCACTTAAAGGCAACATTGGCAAGTATTCCACCTCCTACAATACTAAAAAAAAAGTTTTGTATTATAATTAGCAAATTAAAGCTGTGACTTTGAGAAAACAACTTATTAATCTCAAAATATAGCTGATCAAGTTATATAGTATGTGCGTGTTTAGGAGAAACAGGTGGGGAACAAAATTTATTAAGTGTGACAACTAATAAGGCTGGCCGCGGTGTAAGTTCTTGGGCATGCAACCCCATCATGGGGCAGTAATTTTTTTTTTACAAACCCAACAAAATATATATATAAACACAAAATAATAATTAAAAAATTGATTAAGCATAAACGAAGAAAGCTCCTTCGATCCCAAACTAACAGAGAGGAAAGGCAAAACTCTTTCCTTGTCTACGATGGCACGTAGCTTGATATACACTGTTAGGCCTTTCACTAACAACTCAAGTTTTTAGGACTATCAGTAACTTAGGCCTCTTTTGGCCTAACAAGTCAAATAGGTTTTTTTTTTTTTTTCAAATTTTCATATTTGTTACAGTAGGTTTTTTTGTGGATTATTGTTTTTGTGGATTATTGTTTCGTCATGACGAGGAGAATCTAAAAAGTACTCTCTCCGTTCCATTTTTATTATCCATTTTTGAATTGCGTGTCATTTTTAAATTGTTTATATCTTTCAATCTATAATATTTTTTATAATTTTAAAAATTTGTATTATAGAACTAATCAAAATCTATCAAACAAGATCTATACTGCATATTTTTTAGGATCTACGCTAAAAGATATAGGCAAAAGACATAAACGAGACAAACACAATAATGGATAATAAAAATGAGACGGAGGGAGTACAAAATTACAATTGAAATCCAAATTTTTTTGTCTTTATCCAAAAAAATTAAGTTTCGATCGTAATTTTTTACTTTTTAAATTCCTCTTGTCACAAAGTTTTGACGAAGTAATAATCCAAAAAAAAAAGGACAAAAAACTAATAAATGCAAAAAAAAAAAATTTTTGAACAAAGACAAAAAAAATAATAATAAAATGCTATTTGGCTTATTAGGCAAAAATAGGCCTTAATACGAACTCGGAACTTCGAAGACGATGGCTGCCGCCTTAGAAACTCCGACGCAATGCGACGGCGGCCGCAGGCCGGATATAATCTCAGTCGAAAAAACCCTCCCTAGCCTACTCCTGTCTCCTGAACGGACATAATCTACTTTGGATTCCGGAGTCTGAACTCAACTCCATACTCCTCTTGCTACTTGCTAGGCTCTGATCTAACCTCGGAACTCTTCTTAGGTTTCATATATTAATGGAGTATTTTAAGATTGTATTGGTATTCCTCATTCATAACTTGTATATATGATCATACTATAACAAGGTCATTTTTTTTTTATAGGCAACAAAATTTTATTAGAAACTTTTATGGTTCGACGAGAAAATAGTACATAGCACCGGAGGCTCGGGTATAGTTAAAAGTTCCAATATCTCATTATATGCTGCATAGTTAAGGTTCCCACATCTGAATATCAACCTGTAAGACTAGAACTGTACTCACGTCGGAATGTGGTACAGAAATAGAATCACCAAGCTTGCGAATCTTCCGCCTTTATAATAATTATTGTAGCTGCTGCTGCGTGTGTTATTGTTGTTGTTGTTGCTGCTCTGGCTGCGGCTGCTGCCGCGTTTGTTATTGTTGTTGTTGTTGCCGCTGCTGCTATTATAATCGGCGCGACTGTTATTGTTGCCGTTGTTGCTGCTGCCGCTCCTAAGCTCGTCCATGAGGCCCTCGTAGGCTACGGAGACGAACTTGAAACGGAGGGTGGCGTGTTCCCTGACGAAATTGGGGGAGTGGGAGTGCATGTCGGGGTGGAACTGCTTTGCTAGTTTCTGATACGCTCGCTTTATCTCTTCTATGCTTGCGCTTTGATCCAACCCCAACGCCGCCTTGTAGGGGTCCATGGTCAGTTTACGATGGCGCGGCTGAAATCCAGTAGCAAGATATGAGAGAGAGAGAGAGAGAGAGAGAGAGAGAGAGAGAGAGAGAGAGGGGCTAGGGTTTCGTGGGGAAAGATTGAGGTTGAAGGAGGAATATATGATGGGCAGAGGGCCGGAGAGGTTTCCCGTGGGCCGGTGGACTCTTGTTGAAGGCTTTGTTTTGATCAAAACAAAATAATTAACCCGAATTATATTTTTTTTTCTTTTTTTAATTTTTTTATGGGTTAATTTTGAGTTAATTTTTTTTTTTCTAAAGATTATTAATCATTCCAACAAGATGAATCAAAACAGTAAAAAGAGATGAAAAACAAAATAATTAACCCGAGTTTTTTTTGTCTTTTTAAATTTTTTTATGGGTTAGTTTTGAGTTAATTTTTTTTCTAAAGATTATTAATCTTTCCGACAAGATGAATCAGAACAGTAAAAGAGATGAACTAAATTGCAATTTTTTTTAATAGAGACCAAAATAATCCAAAATAATCCGCTAGTTTTGAACTATTTCGTCTTTAGTGGACTTATTGAATGTTTTGATCAGAATTTTTATTTTGAATAATCCATGGATCCAAAGATCTTCTAGCGCGATGCACGATTCGGATTTTAATTCGAGCAATATATGGAAGGTTCAAATAGGAGCTCGGCAACAGAAACTTAGATTAAATCCGAACTGTTCGCGTCGAAATGGATCCGAGTTAACCGCCCTATTAGTCATTATAGTACGTTGTGCACTACAGGATTTTAAAATTCATAATCCACATAATTAACAACTTCAATTAAAAACAAGCTTTGTTGTCATCCACAAAATTGATCGTCGAGAAATCAAAGCGAGGATATGTTCGTAGGTGGGCTCCACCATCATCAACCAGAGCCTTTTTGCTATTTCGGAGGTCTAAGGCAAAATCTCAATATGGGACCTTTTGCCATTTTATTGCTCAATTGGTATTACCGAAATAAGGTTCTTGCCTTTTTCTTTTTCTTTTTTTTAATTAAGCGAAAAATCATGCATTAACTTAGACGATCAAAGTCAACAAGCCAGATAAACGGCATACATAAAGTGTTCAAAAAGACTACAAGAGTCGTAGACTAGATCCTAAGATGACCAACACCCATGGCATCAGTTAGGACGAATTCCCTAGCTGCAAAAGGGATGGAGCTAGAGATTATTAAATCTTGATCCTACTGCGATCTGAGTTTGGCCAGACAGTCGGCAGTTTAGTTGGCTTGACGATAGATGTGGACGACCGTTGAATTTGTCCGGGCAGCAATTCTTCAAGCTTCTTTAACTATGTGGCGGTGGGGTGATCAACAGGTTCTTGCCTATAATGGTATGAATTATGAATTGCAAAAAATATCATTTTGAAGAGTAAGACAGAAAACAAAATCAATCAACGATATCCAAATCTTGTATTGAACTAGATAATGTTGTGACAAATTCGCCACGGGATCTGGCCAAAAGAGCATGAGAATTGAGAAAGCAACCAAATGGCTTGCCTCCAAGCAGATCAAAAGTTCAAATCTCACGTATGCTAAATATTTCAAATCTTACAGTCACTAGAGGTTTTCCAGTTCACTAATTTCAAGGCTTCAGAATTAGTCGAGGAGCGCACAAGTTGACCTAAACATCCAGTTATATATTGAACAGTCCGAATCCCATAAGAGATCCCGCACGGTGCTACCATGTGGGACTCCCCTTTTCCAAGCCAATTTCGACGATCCGAGCCGCTCAAAGTGATCATAACGTGATTTTAAGGGTACCCGTGAGAAATCAACAAAAAAAATGAAAATGTCCATGGACCACCAAAACACTTCCATACACATAACTATCAAAACACGTTAACTTTCAAAACTATCAAATGTTGAGCTAATAATGACATTTGTTAACGCTGAAAATGTCCTCGACGGGTATAAATTATCAAAACACGTACTGAACCGTCATTTTCCCTATTTTTTAGCATGACTTTGCTCCCCATAACTTAAAAACTTTTCTTTCATCAATATCAAAGACAATTTTAGCTTAGAATAACAACAATCTTAGGTTTCGAAATTTTTGCTCATGACGAGACTTCAAAGACATACAAATCTCGATTGACACTTATGTTCATATCATATAACTTTTGAAGACGGAATTAAAACCCCGTACGCGGCTCGGGGTCACATGATGCTGCACGCGTGATGAACGTTTTCCGGACTAAAAACCTCGGCCATCTCATCGTCTACGATTTTCGAGTAAACCGGGTCGGGCAGGTAACCGTGCATGCTCTCGTTGTACCCATGGGTGTAGTAGTTGTAAGTAGTCGAGAAGGTGGACTCGTCCAGGTACTGAGATGCATAAGGGTAGTATTCACTGTCGTAAGGGTAAGGCCAGAACTCTGCTTTCCTTCCTGTTCTTCTAACCACCTTGAGAACCTTCCTCTGGTCCACATATCCACTCACTGTCACCTTTTGCTTGTCCATGTCTATTTCCAAGCTATCAACACCTGCAATATCCATTATTTCACTCAAAAATTTTATGTTTTCTTCTCAAAATATTAGGGCGTTGCAGGCCCCTCAAATATTCAATTTTAAAAAAATTGACGGTTTTAGTATGTTCTGCGTTAGGGCTGCAAATGAACTAAGTAGCTCGCGAGCTCGGTTCAGCTCGACTCGTTAACTCTCGGCTCTTTTCGACAAAAGCTCAGCTCGTTTAGTAAATGGCTTGCGAATCTCTTCTCATTAAGGGTTCGGCTTGTTAATGCTCGAGCTCAAGTTTTTAGCTCATTTAATAAACGAATCGAGCTCAAGCTCGACTCGTTTGCAGCCCTTCCTTCTGTCCTTATATACATTATGCAAAATTTACATCTCAAAATGTGCATGTAGTTCTTTGTGTGTTCATTCGTTGACAAGCTACAACCCCGTAGTGCCATTGGTGCATTACAGGGGTTTTTAAAGTCCAAAAAGGACCATAGCCCCAGATTTAATCCAACCGAAGTAATTACTGTCAGGAACCGTGTCAGCTGACCTGCTAACCATTCACCTAATCACATGGTTAATTAACCTCAAATTATATAATAGTTGTTTGAAATCTCTTATATATAGAATTTACTTTCCATACACAGTAGATGAGCGACTGTTACAATTACACTAGTGCCTTAATTGACCATGACTAAAGGTTACATTCGTTGTTCGTTTTAACATCTCAAAACTTCTGGGCACGATTTCTAATAAATTTTCTTTATCTATCTCTTTTTATTCATTACTCTCAAAAAAATTTCTCAAAATCCTAATTGAACAGAGCCGTGTCTACCTGTGTGAATACATATAGGACGTGGGAGTGCGTAGATGAGCTCGAGTAATTTTACCAATTTCCCCAAAACAGTTAACTCGTGTTATTATTATTATACATATAAATAAATAAGCAGTTGTGAAATTTTATTTTGTTATGACAATGTTGCAAATCACTTTTATGATAATTTCAAAAATATGTTCACAACATACTCACTTTCTATGTTGGAATAGATAATATTACGTACCCCAACACTCTATATTCTAGAAAGAGTGGGTTTTTATTAAAAATGTCGAGGCTCATACAAACGAGACAAATGTGTTCATCCACCCGGAGCGAGAGCAAGTATAAAATTTATATTTGGTGTGCATTCAGGCACGAGCAATTCGATAGTACGAAATATCTCTGTAGAGAATAAATTATATATACCGACGGTGTAAACATTTGAAACGTAATTGTAAAATATAGCCCCATAGCATCCATTTTATAGAGTTGTATAAGAAAATGTCATTTGGGTATTTTATTCGGACTATAGAGAACACTCATAGAAGAGAAAATCCTATTTTTGGCCATGCTGTATATGTTTAAAGCACTCAATTGTGACCGTCCAAAAGTGATTTGAACGGTCAAGATGTTAATGAAACTTTTCTGAAGAAGAGTTAATTATGATCGGTTATAATTGAAAACGAATTTCAGCCATAAATTGCGCAAATAGACGGTTGTGATTGGTTGGTGCAGTAAACATGGTCTTTACAGCACAACCGGAGATAAGACACTCTCCTCATTGAAACTATATACTATCGTCTTACTCATCTGCACAACCACCACCTCTATTATCTACCACCGTTTCGGAACACCCCCACCACCTAGTACCTAGACCAACTCCACCATCATCAAAGCACCACCACCGGAGTTCCACTGGCCAGATTCCAATTCCGTTCAGCTCCGATGAAGCTCCGTGCCGCCTCACCCCAAATCTTCAGGAGACAGGCAGTTAAATCCCTCTCCTCCCTCTATATATACATGTGTATGTTAGTGTACTGATGGTTTAGGATCGTTGTATGCATGATTATTAGCGAAAACAGAGTTAATGGTGGTGAAAACGAACCAGAGGAGAAGATTCGAAAATTTCTGGGTTCGGCCGCAAACGTTTAACTCATGCCCGCAAACTTTTGCTTCTTGGCCGCAAACTTTTGCGTCTTAGCCGCAATTTTATGCGTTTTGGCCGCAAACTTTTACCTCTTGACCACGAACTATTACATCACCGCCGGACCACAAACTTTTACACCATGACCGCAAACTTTTGCATCATAGATGCAAACTTTGACCTCTAGCTTGGCCACAAACTTAAAAACTTGTGACCGCGAACTTGGGCGTCATTGCCACAAACTTGAATCTCATGGCTGGCTTAATTTCCGACGTACCAAAAATAAAAGAATCTCATGGCTGCGAGCTCCAATCTTGTGACCGCGAACTCTAACCTTGTGCCACAAACTCGACCCGAACGGCAATTCCTGCAGGCTAAGTGTTGCTCTGCTGTGTACTATATGACAGTTTGACCCCCTATACTTGTGGTTGTTGCGTTTTGGTCCTATCTCGTGTAGCTCGGTAAATGACGGGTATATCCCTCAATCTGCTCTCGGTTCTGCAAGTGATGGTAATCTAAGCTTATAGTCTGGATAGAGCAGGCTGAAGATCAATCGATACACGGGCACGAGTCTCATTTTAAGCATCGGTCACACAAAGAACTTCGAACTCATGTCGTTTTACTTTTTTTCCTTGATATCGTAGGTGTCCGGGTTAGCTTATGCACGCTCAATTCCACTGCCCTTTTGCGGAGAGCCTAATTGATTAAAGAACTCGTGTCCTTTTAGTCTCCAAGTCATACGAGAGTAAGCTACTAATGCTAAAAAGTTGCCATTAGTTTTGTTTTTTTCATCCTAAATTGCCCTTAATTTGTCCCTTAGAATTTTGATGTGCAGGATATATCAAATGTTCATATGTAGAGAACATAAAAATAAATAAATCAATGAATTGAAATGAAATGAAAGCACAAACAGATGGAAACAACCAATTAAAAATTTAAACTCTTGCCATCTAATTTAGAGATTGCCCTTCGTACTCTTTTTTCACATCCTTCGCAATCCATATGAACCAAAAGCTCCACAATCTATCAAACAGAGAAAAATGCGATCCAAAGTATACAAGTCAAAATGAAATTTATTTAGCGCGTAGAAAAAAGGATAATTTTGTGGGTACCGATAGGGCCCCGTCGGCGATCCGGACTGTCCAAACATGTTTTGGACAGTTCGGATTTTAGAAAGAGAAAAAGAGAAGAGTGGTGGGGTGAGTAAAGAGAGAGGAAATAAATCTGGATGATCCAAAACACGTTTGGACGGTCCGGATCGCCGACGGGTACTGCCATGTGGTACCCACTCAGCACCCAAAATTTCTCAGAAAGAAGGCATCATTTTCATTTCAGTTAAATCTTTATTTTGACTTATTATAGTCCTTCATGAATGTTTTTTAGTTTTTATCTGATATTTTGTTCGTTTTCAGTTTGATGAAACCAATCGAAAAAATACAAAATTGTCACTAGAAGCCAAATGAAAGTGTATTGAAGATAAAAATTAGTCTGAACAAACATGTTTCTAAGAATTGTATTTTTATCTTTTCAAAAAACCTTCCGCAAATGAGATCTATGTGATTTTATCAGAAAGTCTACACGCACAACTTTAGAACACACCCATGCATATCCGAGACCGTTTAATGTGTGCGCACCTGATGGTCTCAAACACAGTTGTGTCAGGAGTTATGTTACTATAAAGTCGTGTGCATACCATTACTCTAGTTATATACATACTATATTTTCATATATATACTCACAGCCATGGCATTTGATATTTGTGTCTGCCCAAAACACCAACCAAACATGGTGAATTGCTCAAGCACCTGTGTAGCTGCTTCAGCTAGCTCCTTGTCCTGCTCCCAAGACAGCAGTACTGGAATGTGAGAAGACAAGAATGGGGGAAGGTGGAATTATATGAAAGAAAACTAATGGGCAAGAATCAGAAAAGTTGTTCAACCTAATACTTTTGAAAAGTTAAACTTCGAGGGATTGGCCTTGTGGTTAAGGCCAGCGGGCACTTAAGGCCCCGTTTCAAAACACCTTCTTTAAAAAGAAATACTTAGTTCACATTTTGAAATTCAAAAATAATATAAATAAAAAATATATTTTTTATTTTTTTTGCACCGTATAAAAGATCTCGATAAGATCTATCAAACAAGATCCATATTGTTCGGAAAATTATTTGAATAAACATATTATTTTTGAGCTTGAAATTGCCTTCTTAAAAAATAAGTACTTATTTTCGGTTCCAAACAGGGCCAGGAGTTCACTCTCTCCTAAAATTTCAAATACAAAATGTTTTAGGTTCTATCAACTTTTTGGAGCTAATTTATACAGAGCAATTGCTCCAGTTTTAATTGAGATCCCGCAAGTTGGTGGTGGGGTTGATCCTACACATAAGTCGAGGTGCACGTAAGCTGGTCCGGACGCCTAAGTTATAATAAAAGAATCAGAAAAGTTAACGAACTTATTACTTTTGATAACTTGTCCCTGTTGATATATACATTTCACATTCCTTTTATCACAAAGCAACTTGGTTTGCTTGAGGAGGGATATGCTTCTGTTTCTCATAGAGCATGTGACACAAGCATCTACTATGTCTTATACTCTTATCCTCAAAAGCAATGGGTTATCACTAGTTCATTATTATGATATCTTCTCTAGTTCATTATGCCACAAATCAAGTTTTTATGTTTCTTTTTCTTTTTTCAACATTTGCCACTTTCTAGGTAATTTCTTCTTCATAAAAAATAGGGTAATTTATTGTAGGAAAGTGCTACAATTAATACGCATCATTATTTGGGTATGTACAATATGCACCCTCTTGAATCGCATTGGATTCATAACCTTCTGCATAAAAATTCACAAGATTTGCAAACTTTCATACTAACATTGTTTCAAAAATTCATAATATCAACACTAAAACCACTTATAACATTCTTTGAGATATTGTCCTGAGGTTGAACACCCCTTTCTTATTGAAGGTTTTGTTTTTCTAACCACTTATACCAATATGGTTATGGTGTTGGGGTAGATTTGTGGATTCCACCTTTATTCCCCTAGTTGGTACCTGATTTCTGGTGTTGGGCTTTGCAAGTTGATGGGCCAAGTTTTGGTGGAGAATAGCTTCTTTTTTTTTTTTTTGATCTTGTGGAGAATAGGGTCTGATGGCAACATTTTAGCATTGTAATTCGGGCATGAACATTCATGTGGCTTTCCGCGTAAGCTTAGATTTGTTATTTTCCTTTTGGTCTCAGCATAAGATCAGATTTGTTTTTTATCAGCAAAAGAAAATTTATTAATGAAGCTCGATGAAGATACATTGGAGAAGCTTAGCTCATTCACTTTTCAACTGAAATGTTGCCATTCGGGTGGGTACATATGCTGCCAAAAAGGAGGAACTAATAAAGGAATGAGAAAATCTCTCTCTCTCTCTCTCTCTCTCTCTCCTCTCTCTCTCTTCTCCATGGTACAGTAGTGTTATCTTGACTCGTAGTTGCTTCACTGGATCAAGGGGAATGTCACCACAGCACTGGAAAAGTGGACATCACCATTAAGAACGATAAGCATATGGAAGGCGGCTACAATTTTTGTTCTCTTCTATTACTACATAATTTAAACATTTTACACCTTATACTCAAGGCCAATTAGAATGTCCCCCTTCCGTTAATAAAACCGTTAGATGACAGATGAAAAATGATTGTGTAAGTTACATGTGACCTAATTAAGGTGTAACCTTCTTTGTTCACCGTATTCTCTTCAAACTCGCTCAATAAATTGAATAATAGCATTATTGACACACATGAGAGGACATAGTAAGTTGATGAAAATAAATTGGAAGTGTAGTTACAGGAGACAGGAGTTCCTGGGTTGAGGTACACCTCAAGTAGTTTACGAAAAACAAAACGGGGGACAACCTGCAAAAATGGCTAGAAACACCCAAACAAAATAATACACAGGAAAAATACACTCTTCGAGCATCTCTATTAGTAAAATATCTACAATTACCCCTCATTTGCCCATGCATTGAACCTGTGGTAGGATCTCAAGAACCATCAACACCTTCAAATAAAGACTTTCAAACATGCCAAGCAACATTTTCAGTCCTCCCTCGGTCCATTCATACCACTGCACAATGTACACGGAAATAATGAAGATCAGTAGTGCCTTGATGACATAATGTCCAAGCAGACAGGAAAAACCTCGCATATCTAGAGAATCCAGTACGTATGATATCACATCACCGTCTGCAGACATGATGTAGGAGTATGAGACCCACACTTAAGTACTATATAGTAATATATGTTTACGGATGGTACTGAGCAAGATAAATTTGCATGCCTCTGAGATTGTAAGGGAAGCATAGACATAAGAAACATTATTAGGTGGAAGCTGATTCCATCGACTGGACTGGAGGAGCTGTGATTGCCACCAGATTTAGATCAGGGCGATTGGAATCTCCAGACCTTTCACGGATTTCCCTGTATTCTTGACAAATTGCGCACAAAATGGCAAAAGAAATGAGTCACAAAGTCTCCGCATGGCGCCCTCCTGCATTTAATAACAACGAAGGTGGTGAACCATCTGGAGTTATACAATGGAATATCAACTCAAAGACGTGGACCAGTGGCATGACATCCAACTCAAGCATTACAGGCATATGTAGAAAGATCAGCCAAAACAAGACATTTGAATATGTGAATCCAATTCTACAATACGATTGGCGTTGGCTTCCAATAGTTTTGGTTTATCAGTAATGTAGGAGAAGTTTGGTGGACAATACAAATCACCTTTGAAGGCAACCCGTTACATACTAGAGGCCCACACACAATTTGACAGACAAACGTGTCTCATCATTTCTGTACGCTCTACCAAATAGAGTTGTTCCAAGGGTACATACGCACATATGTATGGCCCTGTAAAAAAGTTTATGTTGCTCTTTTACTGATATCGTAGTAACAAAATCAACTAGGACTCTAACTATAGGTCAACTATGCTTTCAACTCTATGAGAGCAAACGCTACACAAAAAACAGCACTGGCACTATAGTCGATATGCATCACCTATATATCGTAGATATACCTTTTTCTCACTATAAATAAAGTATTCCTTTCTAAAACATCATAGCACCATTAAAATTTGACCA
>WJXA01000204.1:0-32681 GCA_014282245.1 Rhododendron simsii | reverse complement strand
TTCTATCTCTCGTGAAAGAACCTTCCTTGGTCGTTTTACTTGGATCCTACAATGATGAAACCCCGAAATCTATTTTTGCTATTGAAAATTGTAATCCCCATATATCCTCTCTCTATGTTCAGATGTTGTGTTAATTTCTACAGAATGATTGTCCTATTCCATTTCAAGTACATCATCGATACAATCATAAAGTTTCAAGAAACTAGTGTTAATTAGAGCCTCATCTAAGTATCAAAGTTTGTGTCCTAGATCCACTACTGATAGGCGCATAAATATTCACGTATGCGCCCTCTAATTTATCCTTGCTATGTCCTATAGTATTGTTACTTCTGACTTAATGCTTTACTTTTGTGTTTTAGGTGTTTGGAGGCTACCATTCTCATGGACTTTATTATTGCAAAATTGGGTCAACGGGTCAACTCCATTGGGGTGATATATGGCATATCAGGCCAGCACGTGGAATTGGGCTTGCCATCATATGCAAGTCGCTGGACTAAAAAGAAAAGGAAAAAAGAATTGACCGAAGCCAATTCTCGGCAACTAGGATGGCCACAGCCTTGAGAACAAAAAGAGAGAATAGGGTTGTCTCTTGGCAGCTTATATAAAGGGATCATCACATACCCTCAGAAAAGGAATCACACACGCCATCAGAAAACGGGGTTTCGGAAAAGGACGCTATCAGAGAACAAGGTTTGAAGACTTTGGACGCACTACAGAGGAAAAGCGGAGGTGACCACGGATCGAATCAGAAACAGCGGCTGCCACGTAAACCTCCGTCATCATGTCGGGCCTTCAATAGAACTTCGATGGTCTCAACTCCGATGTCCGGCTAAACTCGTTTCTAGGGTATAGATGAAACTCGATCTCCGAGTAATATAGTTTTATGTTTTGTTTGGAGTTTTTCTATTCGAAATGGTCGTATGAATTAAGGATTATATTTCATTGGTAATTCTTTCCATTCAATTTATTGTGTTTGTTTTTTCCTAAATTCAAGCACTTCATACAACGGTTTTATTAGTTCGTAATAATTGGGTAAGATGGGGCTATGTTCCGTAAGACGCGTCGTGCTATTAGACGATCCGTGCCATAGAGACGGATCGTACTAGTAAGACGATTCGTGCTAGGCGGCGATATCCCATGCTATTCAGTGATTTGCGATTATCTTTAGGTGACACCCTATGGCCCCGCGAACCCTAAGGTGTCCGGTTTGATTCGAATAGTTAGCTCTGAACATTAGTATAAAACTATATTGCGAGGGATCTCGGTGGATTCGAAACCCTAGGTCTTTTCTATCAGAGGACTCACTTTACTTTTAATTGCTTTACGTTAATTAGTTTGCATAATTTTAGAAATCAAACAATCGAATCTTTTTCGGAATTAATATAGAAATTAATTGGAACAGTCGCAACTTAGTCTTCGCAATCCCTGAGGACAAACTCGGAGTACTTACCGCTATCTTTTAGGTAGTAGTAATTATTCTGTTTTATTTATTTTTTGATACGGAAACGACCCGATCAACTACTAACCGAACTACTGCTTTGAACTTCTGCAACAAATGGTTGACGGAATTTTGATACAACTGTAGAGAGTCAATTTTTTTTTTAATAATGATAAGTTGGAAATCTCCTTAACTCGCTAGACTATCAGAAAATTTTGATGATTTCTCAATAAGGATTGCGTCATCAATGAAGTTGACAAAAAAGAGAGAGCTTATTGTTTTAGACTGAGAAATGTAATAAAAAAAAAAATAAAGAGAGGAAAGAGTTTAGAAGTCGAAATAGAGACAGGCGAGGGCAAATGAACAACTTGTAAGTAGTGATCTCACAACTTTTAAGTATTATATAAGTACTCAGTGAGGAAACTTAGTGATTTAGTTGACGTGATACTCCCATGGTTAGCTATCTAATAACTTGTTCACAAAACTTATTGGATACTTTAGATTTTCAAATCCCTGAATGAGAGGAGTTTCGTTTTACGAGAAAAGGCTTCAAGTACAACATACCTATGTACAGTATTCTGTTGGCTAGTTGAATATCGAGAATTGTATGACATACTTGGCTTTTGATGATTTCCACATGTTTTTCCAGGAAGTTCCAATATATATTCTCTTACCAAACTACTTAGCTAATTTAGATGGGGAGAATGTGAAGCCCGGTATCTAAAAATGTACTTACGAGACTTTAATTAGGTTACTAAATCCAATTTATAGGCTAAAGAAAAATGGATCAATGTTAAAGGGATATTTTCAGTCTACGTTTTTAGGACACGAGGATAGCACGGTATAATTTAAAAGTTTACTATTTTCTTTAGTAACCAAACAGTACCATAATGATTTACGTATTTTAATTAGTCTATGTCTAATTTTTCATATTTTTCGGAGACTGAAATCTGAAACGCGTACGGTGTGCAAAGCTACGTGTCGCGATTTGGTGCTAGGGAAATCACAGGTGTTCTTCTCTTGTTTCATCTTTCAACCCACACGTATTATATATATATATACTAGAGAATGCCCGTGCCTAAAGTCACGGCTCAAAATATCAGCACATGCAAATAAATTATGGACTCGTGTGCAATATATCAACTCCTGCCCAACGAATCCAACCATGCAAAAAACAATATCCTAAGCATATTCATTGACCTGTTTAACTTGAATCAACAAATAAAGAACAAATAATTTTCTAATCCCTTTTGCTAGAACTTTAATATTTCTGTTTAAGAATAGAAAAAGAAAATAAAAATTGGTCAACCATATAAATCATCCACTCATTAGAGTAACACAACATGAAGAACTAACAAACCTATCTATAACATCAACATGGAGAACTACCAATTGTACTCCACAGTATAGTTGAATCCATAAGTTGTAGATTCTCAACCGCATAATAACAATTATATGCACTAAATAAATAACAACATGTGGTAATCCATAAGTTGCTTGAAGGCACAGCTTGAACATTCAACACACGCAAATAAATATTGAACAAATTCAACCAACTAAAATGCATAGAACAAACTCGAATGCTTAAAACTTAATCAAATCAAAAATACCATCCAAAACACCACATAATGATATTTATCTCGACAAATTACCTGGTCGTCACTTACTTTTTGTAGACGTGAAGTACACTCACATAATGATACAACGTTTAATTTTTTCCACTTACAAAATTTGAGGAGATTAAGAACGGTGTACAATTTTTGAATACCAGTAGTTTGAGTAATGTGATATTGATTATAATTTTGGTGTGCTTGTGGCGAATGTTTATTAGCGCTAAAAGAGTGACCATTTTAAGTTATAGACCGATGTCATGATCTTAAAATTATGTTTCAATTTTTTACTCAATTTGCACAACTTAAAGTATTGTTTCATAACAAAATGGACAGAAGCAAATCAAATTCATATAAAATGAAATAAGCAAAGCATAGCTAGGTAAAATTTGTTGAAAATTCATAAATCACGCAGCGTACTAAAAATCCGATAAAGTTAAATTGACTAAAATGTTATTGGACCATATAGATATCCTTACTTGTAAAATCCTTAAATCGTGGGATTATAATTGCCCGAGTAATGGATATGATCGGTTTAATGGCTAACGAATATTACCTTTTTAGTCTAAAAGTATATAGGCTACTCATTATTTCCGAATCCGTTTATACTAACATTAGGGTACGTACAACTATCCCTAAAATGGCTCCCATATAGTTTAATTTAAGTGAAGAGGACAACTATGGAAAATTTAAATGCAAAGGTATAATTGGGTTGCTTTTCCGTTTTAGTTTAATATAACTATGCACTGGTATAATGGTTTGTAGATTAGTTGAATAATAAATAAATCGTTGAGAAGCAAACAGCTAAACAAACAAAAAAGAGTGCATTCATGTGGAATAAAACCTTCTGTTTTGCGTAGAATACCTCACTGATTGCTGCCATTCGAATCACCCGATGCTCCTCCCCTACCACAACCAGGGCCCTTTAAAGATCTAACATTAAACATCCTGATGTTAAAGAACCAAAAAAAAATGCCAAAATCACTGAAATAATATATACTATTTACAATGAACCGCCAGAACAGAGTTATGCAACATCGACACCGACACCAAAAAAATGAGTCCTCCCCTCACAATCTCCTACGTCTTCAAACTTTGTCGAACCCCTTTCCGTCTTGTCTTTTCCCCTTTGTCTGTATCCATCATCAAGTGGCTGCCACACAAAATAGGTTTCAAATTAGTTTCCAATTGCCAAAAGTATATACAAATATAAAAATCTGCGATTCAAGTACCGTTGCTTCACGCCAATAGTAGCAGAAATAGGACCCGGTGGGGCTGCGGCACAGGGGAAGGAAGAAACCCTCGGAACGGGACAGCGCAGGACTCGGCAATTAAAACCCGGTTGTTGGACCCCAAACCTATGGCGAGCAAAGTTGAGGACGCCCGACAGGAGGAGTGGTAAGGACGGCTGACTGTGAAACTGACGTCGATGGGATCTATGGAGCTTACACCGTGTGTAAATAAAAACAGCAAGCGAGTTTAGGGAGACAGAGTTAATCAGCGAGTTTAGGACTTGTCGAAGGCGGAGGAGGAGAGGAGGCCGGGTGAGAAGAGGACGAATAAGGTTTGCATCGGAGATCGAGATTGAGAGTGACCATTTACCAAATAACAAATCAAATAAACTCAATATACGTTCTTACACGCAAATAGGTAGGTTGCTATTCGGCTACGAAAATGCTCAAGGACTGAGCGTGCGGGCGTGCCAAGACTTGTCGCGTCTAACGTAAGGACTGGGCGACCCTTTTCTGACTTCGAATCTGTGAGGGCGATAGTGCTGCAAACCTAAGGGCTAGATTGCAGTGATGGTTCGTGGTTTTGCCTCTACGAGTGAGGACTTAATAATTTCCTAACCGTGTAGGAAAAGAAGTAGCAACGTAGAATAACTTTGATATATCGTAATAACAAAGTTGGGGTATAAGAGAGATATGAATAATTTTATTACGTCGTAGTAATAAAATTGGGATACAAGAGAGATAGAAACTCGAACTACTTGGAGAAGTAATTGAGTAAAGGTGAGAAATGAGATAATTGCTTCGCTGGGAAGACTTTGATTGCTTCGCTGGGAAGGCTTTGATTTTAAGCGTTGAGCTTGATTGGTGTGTGGACCCCTTTTTCTTCTTTGCTTCTAGTATTTATAGGCCACGGCATTGCATGCAAAGCGGATGTGTTGGCCTTCTCTTGTGATGACACATGTCCTTTGTAACCTCCACTTCATGGGATCATGGGATAGTGGGTAGTTATTTAGAAGTTACACAAGAACGTGGGTAAATAGTGCACTGGTCCAGATCTGGGCCAAACTTTCCATCTTCATCACGAGCTGCCACGTGTCCCAGGTAAGCTCCGGATGTTGCCACGTGTCCCAAGTAACTTCCCACTAGCAGATTTTAGTGAGATCATGGGTGGTTATTGGAAGTAAATATCAATTACCCATGTGTTTACTTGGATCATGAGCCGTTAAAAGGTTGAAAAAGGCCAATTAAGGTGATGGGCCTATTTTCTTTCCTTCTTTTGTGGCTGACAAAGAACCTCCAGCCATTTGACTTGGTCAAATGGCTCTCCAACAAGCAACAATTTCCTTCTTTCTCTCCACTTTTCATGGGCCATTCGGGTGAGGGGCCATCTAATTAAATTAATTGGCCTTCTAACATTTTTAACCCACAAAATACTTCACGAATTTATGCAAGTCATGGGCCGGCTAAACTTTTATGCAAATAGGCCCACAACTTTCTAAATCTGAGCCCGAAACCAATTAAAATTAATTGGGCCTAGTCAACATGGGTTTGGCCCAATAATTTTGATCCAATACATCTCTATTTTTTGGCCCAATTTAATTAAAAGATAATTAAATGGCCTTCCAAAGCTTGCCCAGGACTGGGTGCCAAAAACGGGTGTAAACAATGCCCCCCCATGCCTTGATCTTGTTCAAGATCTAGGCTTGTAAATTAGGACAGAGTACAGTTTTTGGCATAACCAAACGAGTCCTTACCGTTAGATTTTTGAAAAAATTACCCAGGCTTATTTAGCCTAAGAATTTATCAAAACTCAAACGTTTAAATTTCAAAAAAGATGATCAGGCCATAATCAAGCCTAACCACTTTTCGAGTTTCAAAGCACATCTCTTAATTGGATTTGAACTCCCACTTTGAATTAAATCCCAACGATTTCCAAGATAAAGCCCCACCGAGGACTCTTATCGGCAACAGTAATCATCATCCCTTTAAGCCTAGGGGACACGTGTCAACGCCCCAGGCCTTGCATTGGCTGCCATGCAGTCTTTTCCACTGCCAGGACTCTCTCGGGTTAGCCAAGAGTCTAATCTCTTTACTTGCCCATTGAATTTCGAACGTGAGGAGAGAGAATTGCAATGGCGTTCCTTGATTCTTGCACCGTGCTTCATACAAACTCCATCTCTTGTAACTCCTATTCTCTTTCTACTTTCTCTCTGCTTCCTTTCCCCTTACTCGAGAGAAACCCAGAAAAGAAACCCTAAACCTTCGTAGTTTCCGTCTCTGCTCTTGATTCTTCACAGAGATGGCCACCCATAAAGCCCACACGCCGCCTCCAAACCCTAATAGCTTATCCGTACAGATTCGCAAGATACTGGCAGACGAACACATCGCGATCACCAATGATGTTTTGGTGATTGCGAACGCTGATCGAGTTGGGTTGGGACCTGCGTTCCAACTAGGGTTCCCTGCTCAACTCTCTCCCATGTATCCTCTTGCGGAAGAAGCCCTTCCCTTTGAGTCTCCCAGCCTTGATTGGAACCGCTTTACCACAGATATACCCAACCGGCTTTGGCACAGACCCGATGCCAAATACATCGAGTGGCTTGATCGAATGATGGAAGCCAAGGGAGATTTGTGGAGACAAATTGGAATCAGGGACGCCGTTCTCCTCAGTAGGTCTTTGATTGACATGGACAAGAATCTCTTTCTTGCTGCCTCCCAATTCTGGTCAGTTACCACCAACTCTTTCCACTTCAAAGTAGGCCTGATGAGTCCTACCCTTCAGGACATTGCTTTCTTAACGGGCCTCCGTCCCCACGGGATTGAGGCCAATTATTTTTTGTCCCAAAAAACTCCCTACTTTGAATACAAAGAACCCTTGTCCTTTTCCCCTTTTATCAATCATTACGCTAGAAAGGGTCCTGTTGAGGATAGTGAACACGTTGCTTTCCTCCTGTACTGGCTAAACAAATTCATCTTTTGCGTGTCTGCCAATAGAGTGACCAAAGATTTTATTGATTTGGCCTGTGCCCTAGCTTCTGGGCAGCAGCTGGCACTAGGCCCCTTGGTCCTGGCACATCTTTACCGAGGTATGAAGGAGTTGATCAGTAACAAATTTGTCTTCGCCCCTGGTCCATTGTGGATCATCACCCTCTGGCTATGGTCCTACTTTCCCAAACTTGCTCCGCCCATGGCCAAGAAACCAGAAAACACTTGCTATGGACTCCATTACCTCAATACCCGTGGCCCTCGATTCGCCTTTGGCGTCTATTTTAAGTTTTTCTACCACGAACTCACGAGTATGGGAAAGAATTGGATGCCTTTCGCTAGAGATACCGTACCTTGGTGGCTGAAACGAAATGCCTCTGACCCAGGGGATGATTATGATGACCATATGGAGGTATGGACTAGCTTTTTGATTTCCAGGGACCTCATGTATGGGATGGCTTTTACCCCCACAAACTACAAGTGTGGAGTGGAATACTACAATGCAGCTCAATTTGCCAGGCAATTCGGCCTGTGTCAGCTTACTCCTGTACCCCCGTTCCAGTCTTTGAATGAGGACTTTACTGACAGGCCAGTGATCCAACCCAGAGACCTAGAGAAAGTTAGGAATGTACTCCCCGAAGCTAGGAAGACCTTCGCCCTTCACCCTTATGTTGAGCGCACAGATAAGGGTGCAAAATTTGATAGTTGGTGGGGAAACTATTCAAAGCTGCACTTTTCAGCTCCATACCTGGATATTCTTACCAATGTTCTGCCTCATCCTACTGGCGACCCCGAACCTGGCATAACCCTTCCTTTGCAACAAGTCCGTCCTTCCCTGGCCTCCAGCGTCAAAAGAAAAGGTAATGTCAAGAGGCCTCCTTATGCTTTAATTTCTCTATATCCCCCCAAGATCTGGATTGATTTCTTCTCTTGCTGGCAGGTTCAGAAGATGAAGCAAAAGAGGTCTCTGCAAACCCTCCTGCTCAAAAGCCAAAAAGGGTGAAGACCACAGCCAAAAGGCAATGGCCAAAGGTATGAACTCTTTTAGTCCTCTGCTTGGTCTTTCAGGATGAGGTAATTATGTCTTTACTTTCTCTGTAGGCTTCTGAGACAGTAGTTGTTGGAAGAACACGGAGTAGCGCTAAGACAAGCTCTCCCGAAACTGTCCCCTCGGGAAAGGTCTGGGCTCTCCTTAGCTCTTCTACCTATACTCCATTTGAATGTTCCACTAATTTTTCCTTCCTACAGGCCACTTCTCAAGGCGAAGAAGAGCAGGCAGAATCGGCCCCTTCGAAGAAGAAGAGATTGAGAAAGAAGATTTCAACGCCAGCCGATTCTGAGAACACCGTGTCTGCAACAGAGCATAACCCAATCGTAAGGATGTACTGTGATATGAACTTCCCAGCATTTATGGCCCCATATTACCACCAACTCCCTCTTGTTTTCAATCCCCAGGAACTCGATGACTACTTCGAGGAGGAAGTAGAGGCTGAAGAGAAGAAACTCGACCTGTCTGACCAAGAACCTGAGCATGAGGCATCCTCAAGGACTCCAGAAAAACCCAGATCTCCAATTGCCCAGTCTGCTCCATCAGTCAATCCTTCTGTTGAGCCCGAACTTGCCAATGTGGCGGAGGAAGATGAGGATGAGGACTTGGATTCTCTGTTTAAATCTGCCCAGGATCTGTTGAAAGCAGCTACTTCTGGCACCTCTGGCAGTGGACTTGGCTCCACTTCACAATCTCAGTTCTCTCCTGAAGAAGTTTCTGAGGCCAAGACAGCTCTCAGAATGGCCTTGCTTCAAAACTTTAAAGCTGTAGCCCATCCTGCCAGGGCTTCAAATATCAAGAAGGCCATGGACGTACTCGTAAAGTCCCAAGCCTTGGGGGTAGAAGAAATTATACTCCACCGTTTCCAAAAGGAATTCCCTGATATGGTGAAATCTCATGACTCCTCCTCCCATGAACTCGGCAAGGTGCATGCCAAGATGGCAGAGCTGGAGGCGGTTGACGTGGAGCTTGCCAAGTTCAGTGCTGAATGGCTTCAACTGAAAGAGGACATGCGATTCAATGAAGCAAACATTGTTGCGACCTCTGAAGAGATTACAGATCTTAAGGCCAAATTAGCACGAGCCGAAGGCCGCTTGGTTGACCTCCGGAAGGAAACCACGAATCTGTCCAAACAACATGACAACCTGAAAGCTGGCTCATGGAGCCAAAAGATGAAATTGAACCTGCTGGTTGAGGAGATGCAAATCTTCGAGGTCAGAGGGAAGTGCTTGAGACCCAGCTTGCCAGCCTTGACACCTCCTGGGAGGAACTCAAAAACAATCTTGAAGGCCGTCTGTAGGTCTTGACTTCTGAAATTCCACCTTTTTGTTCTAAACTTGTCATAACTTTGATTTTGCTCTCTCTCTGCCTGGCCTGGAACTTTCCCTTAAATGGCCAAGGCACTGGTTTGGTTTAACGACAGGTGGCCTAAGCTTGAGGCCTTTATCAGTTTTTTGCATGACAGGTACCAGGGCCTCTGCTCAGGCCTTGCTAACAGACTTTTCTATGGCCTATTAGATTGGATTTCCCCAAAGTCTCTCATTTCCCACATAGTAGGATAATGATGCTTTAAGTATTTTCCATTTGTTAAATGTTTAAACAAACCACCATTTAAGTCCATAAGAAGATAAACATTACCTTTAAGGACTTGAGCGATTTGGTAAGGCCCTTCCCAGGTTGGAGACCACTTGCCATATCTTGGATTCTTTTCTCCCAAAGGAAAGACTGCCTTCCAAACCAAGTCCCCTTCAGTGAAGCTTTTCTTTCTTACGCGTTTGTCGTAAGATCTGGCCACCCTTCTTTTCTGGACCAACATGTGGTCAAGGGCTGCAAGCCTAACCTCGTCTAAGTCCTCAAGTTCCATGAACATGGCCTGAGTATAATCTGCAGGAGTGAGGCCATGTTGATATGCTATCCTTGCTGACTTTACTGCTACCTCCATTGGTAGGACTGGATCATGCCCATACACCAGCATATAAGGAGTCACGTTGGTGGCTTCCTTCTTTGAGGTTCTGTAGGCCCATAAGGCCTCAGAGAGTAATTCATGCCATGCCCTTGGATTATCTTCCACCATTTTCTCTATAATGTTGACCAGAGTCCTGTTGGTGGACTCGGCCTGACCGTTCCCTTGGGCATAATAAGGAGTGGAGTTGGAAACAATGATCTTTTGCTGTGCAGCAAAGTTAACCACTTGTTCTCCCATGAATATCGTCCCCCTATCTGCAACCAAATGTTCAGGCAGCCCAAACCTATGGATGATCCTTTCCTTGATCACTTTGATTATCTCTTGTTGATCCACAGACTTTAATGGCACAGCTTCTGCCCATTTAGTAAAATAGTCCGTGGCTACCAAGATGTAAGTATGATTTCCAGAGGAAGGAGGATAAATCTTTCCAATCACGTCAAGAGCCCAGCCCCTAAACAGCCATGGTTTGACCACGGCATGATAATCAGCTGCGGGGACATGCTGAATTGGGCCATGAGCTTGACAAGGCTGACACCCCTTGGAGAAACGAATACAGTCCTCTAAGATGGTTGGCCAATAGTAGCCATACCTTCTGATCAACCACCTCATCTTTATTCCTGATTGGTGAGCTCCACAGATTCCTTCGTGGACTTCACTCATGACCCTCATGGCTTCAGGATGCCCTAAGCACCTTAAAAGTAGGTCATCCTCAGGGCTCTTCTTGTATAACTCGTCTCCTACGAGAATATAACTCATGGCTCTCCTCCTCACCTTCCTAGAGGCCCTACGATGAGGCCTCTTAAGGAAAGAGATGATAGGTGTACGCCAATCACTCTCGGGCTCATCATCTGACTCTTCACCTGTGAAGTCAGAAGTAAATACTTCTAGCCCTAGACCCCTTCTCCTAACAGAAGGTAACAATCTCTTCCGGACTGTGATGATCTTGTGGATCGTCTCTGGGGCTAATTTTAGACCTGTTGAGGCTTGAGCCAAACTGTTGGCTTCAGTGTTCATGCTCCTTGAAACGTGCTCGACAGTTACATTATCAAAATCTTGAATTAATTGCATTGCTACCATATAATAAGGAGCCAGGTCCTCGCTATAGCACTTGAATGTTCCTGCCAGGTGATTGATGACAAGGTTTGAATCCCCAATAACCTTTACATTTCTGGCCTCTAAATCCCTAAGGATCTCAAGGCCTATAACAACTGCCTCATATTCAGCTTGATTATTTGTACATGGGAAATCAAATTGAAAGGACAATTCAGTCCTCAAGCCCTGGGGAGAAATAATAATTACTCCACAGCCTGAGACCTCCTGAGTCCTTGATCCGTCAAAGAGCAGTATCCAAGGAGTGAGTGAGATTTCAAGAGCGTTCAGTCCTACATCAGACTCATCGCCGATATCCACGCATGGATGATCAGCAAGGAAGTCTGCTAAGGCCTGGCCCTTTACAGCTTTTTGAGGAACATATTGGAAGCTGAATTCCATTAGAGCTAAAGACCATTTGCCAATTCGGCCTCTCATGATTGGCCGAGAAAGCAAGTACTTAACTAGGTCTGTTTTACTCATAATGTAAACCAAAACGGGAAGCATGTAGTGCCTCAGTTTTATTGCTGAAAAGTACAATGCAAGACAAATTTTTTCAATAGGAGTGTATCTCCTTTCACAAGGAGTCAACAACCTACTTAAATAGTAAACTGCCTGTTCCTTTCCTTAAGCGTTGTCTTGTGCTAAAAGGCCTCCGATAGAGCCTTCAGCTGCTGAGATGTAGAGCTTCAACGGCTTGTTCTTAATGGGCGGCATAAGGACTGGAGCCGTTGCTAAATAGCCTTTGATCTCATCAAAGGCTTTCTGATGGCTTGCCTCCCATACAAAAGTGTCATGGTCTTTCAACTTCAAGAGTGGAGAAAAAACCTGAACCCTTCCAACTAGGTTTGAGATGAATCTTCTCAAGAAATTGAATGAACCCAAGAGCTTCTGCAGCTCCCTCTTGGTGGTAGGAGGCTTTGCTTCCATGATTGCTTTGGCCTTGTTCTTGTCAACCTCAATACCTCTGTTGTGGACTAAGAATCCAAGGAACTTGCCTGCGGAGACTCCGAAGGCACACTTTAAGGGGTTTACTTTCAAATCGAATTGTTGCATTCTCAAGAAAGACTTCCTTAAGTGTTCCAAATGTTCATCATAGGACTGAGACTTGACCACAATATCGTCAATGTAGATCTCCATGAAGTGGCCAATGAAATCGTGAAAAATGGCGTTCATAGCTCGTTGGAACGTAGCACCTGCATTCTTCAAGCCGAAGGGCATTACGACCCACTCGAAGGTTCCTAGGGCTCCAGGACACCTAAAAGCAGTCTTAGCCGTATCGGCCTCATCGATAAAGATCTGGTTGTATCCAGAATGTCCATCCATGAAGGACAAAACCTTGTGACCAGAAGCTCCATCCACCAATTGATCTACGACTGGCATCGGATACTCGTCCTTTGGGGAGGCCAAGTTCAAGTTTTTGAAGTCTACGCATACTCTGACCTTGCCATTCTTCTTAAGGACTGGAACAATGTTAGAGAGCCAAGTAACGTACCTGGCTGTGCGTATGAACCCAGCGTTGAAAAGACGTTCGATCTCATCCTTGACCTGTAAATAGACCTCATTGGACATCCTCCTTGGCGGTTGTTTGAAAGGTCTGAATTCTGGTTGAATGGGAAGCTTGTGCTCCACTAGGTCTCTGGACAGACCTGGAAGCTCTTCGTACGTCCAAGCAAAACAGGACTTGAACTCCTTTAAGAGCTGGATGAGCTTCTCCTTCACGTCCTTTGGCAGAAGTTGACTAATATATACAGGTTTGGGATTCTCTGTATCTCCCAAATTAACTTCTTCCAAAGGATCTTGCACGTCTGCCTTTAAATCATCTAACTTGGCTGGGGCTGCTTCTAGGTCTCCCAAGCGGATTTCATCAAGATCTTCAACCAGGTTTTCATCCTCGTTGATAACTTCGGCCGCACAGGCCGAAAAATCTTCCTCTGGCTCTTGACTTCCCCTCAGCCTTTTCTCTAGTAGACAAGCTTCAAATTTTGACAATGTGGCTTGAAGGGCCACATGCTTTTCTGCTTCTGAAGGGCTTACTGACATTGCGAAGAAGGTTTAGACGAAGCTATAATCGGCCTGCTTGACTCCGTAATCATTGGACCGATTAATTCTTGAAAAAGTGCTTTCACTTCTTCAGCTGACTTGTTATTATGAACGGGGGCTATTTTATGGCGGCCATACTTGTCAAGGCCTGCCACCTTCATTGGACCAACCCCCTCATCATATAAGTGGGCCTCTGCATGGTTGGTAGAGGCCTTGAATGGTCTACGGTCAGCCCATACTACCTCCACGTCGTCTTGATTCCAAAAAATAAGACATTGGTGAAGGGTTGAGGGGACCGCTAAACAGGAGTGAATCCAATCTCTCCCAAGTAGAACATTGAAAGAAGAGTGTGAATTAACAACAAAGAAAGGTGTTGTCAAGGTCTTGGATCCTATCGTTAAGTTCATAATCAAAATACCTTGACATGCTGTCTCCTTCCCGGTGAAATCAGTCAAAGCGGCATTGCATGAAATTAGGTCTTGATCAGTCTTCCTGAGCCTCTGCATTATTGACTTAGGAATGAGGTTGGCTGCTGACCCATTATCCACCAAGATACGGTTCATTGGCATTCCATCAAGGCAACCAGCAATGTATAAAGGCTCGATGTGTTTGTTCATCGTGGGGCTTGGCCTCTCAAAAATCACACTTGCTGCATGATCCTCACTCTTCTCTTCAGTCTTGTCCTTCAGTACAATTACTGAAGGCCCATTGAGTCCTACTGAGAAGGACTCGTTAAGAATCTCAGCTGTCTGCCCCATCTCTACAACATCCCCCTCCATGGCTCTTGGGGCGTTGTCCTTGGCTTCCAGTTCTGCCGGCAAGAATACGACCATATTGCACTGCATATTAGAACCCTGTCCAGGCACAAATACCTTAGCCTGTGGATTCAACTTCGACTTGCCCCCCGAGTCTGACTTCCTTGGTTGAAGAGCTGACTTTTGGAGCAAAGTGACTTGCCTTGGTGAGGGCTGAATCCTGGCTTCTTCAAGCGTTCTTTCCAAGAGAGGTTGTTTCTTGGGCATAGCGGCTTGCTTTGGAGGTAGTTGGGCAACAGCCTCTTTGTATGTTTTCCCAGCTGGGAGCTGCTTCTTCGGTAAAGTCCTCGGAGGAGGCTTGATGATAGCCTCTTCCACAGTCCTTTCCAAAGGCTTGTATACCCTTTTAGCCTTAGGCTCTTCAACCATAGGCTCTTCTAGGACTTCCACCTCTTCTTCCGGGACATCCTCCTTCATTGGATCGTCCAGTAGGTTTGCTTCTTCATCAGCTCTTCTAGCTGCCTGCCTGAATCGTTGGCGGCGCCTTTTTTGAGATCTGGACAGAGGTGGGGGTTTGGATGAAAACTTGGGATGTTCAACCCTGTGCCACTCGTTTAGGGGAGTGGCTGGAGGTTTAACAACCCTTGGCTTATCCTTAGAAGGAGCAGATATCCTCAAATTGATGAGCTCATCTTCAATTTCAACCAACCCTGGCTGAATTCGGTTAAACACAGATTCCTGTACAACCCTCCTTCCTTTAGACCTGTGAGGCTCCTTATGACTTGACTCAACCCTTCCAACAATGACGCTCTTCAGGACCGGCTTGTTAGGACTAGCATGGTGTCCACATTCTGTACACACCATAGAACAGGTTGGTTTTTCTGGTTTCTTGACTCCTGAAGGTCTGGACCACCATGAGTTTTGCTTTTCGAACCTCCTGACTCGCTCAGTCCTGACATCCCCTTCATCATAAAAGGAATCCCAGAACCTGCCGGGGCTGGATTTGTACGCTGCTCTCGAAGGGGCTCCCAAACTTATCTTCGGCCTAGGGACAGCCCTAGGCATGTCTCTCATGTTGACAGAGACCATATTCGTGCTCAGCCCTGAGGGAAAGGGATTGCCATCCACTCCCATAGGCTGCTTGTCTTTCTCGGGAAACTTGAACTCCCCTCGTTCAATCTTATCCTGGATGTCATTCCTGAATACTACGCAATTATTAGTAGTATGACTCCAAGAATTGTGATACTTACAATACTCTTTGCCCTTCAGCTCTTCCGGGGTTGGAATCTTGTGACCAAAAGGCAGTTTGAGCAGCTTGTCAGCAAGGAGTTGATCGAAGATAGCTTCAGCCCTACCCACGTCAAAAGTATAAGTCCTGGTTGACTTATTGAAAGTGTTCTGGGCTGGCTGCTTCGTGGGCTCCATCTTGACAAAAGCCTTACAAACGTATGGCTTTTTGTTGATGATTTCAGCCACTGTCACGTCTGGGTCTACCTCTGCTTCTACTGCAGCAACCTCATAGTTAGGGTCGCGGTAATACGTCCCTTTGGACGCTGTCTTCGTATCCTGCTCCTCTGCCAAGAACTTTTCATAATGAGAAGCCTTGGAAGATAATTCAAACAGGTCTCTGAACTCCGTTCCATAGAACTTCTTCTTCATTTCAAAGCTCAGGCCGTTTAGTGCTATTCGCACGTATTCGGCCTCAGGAAGGACTATCTTGCATTTGAATCGAGCAGTCTTGAACCGTAAGAGGTAGGACTCCACAGACTCCAGATGGGTTTGACGATAGCATGATAAGTCTGCCAATGTCACTTCTGGTTCTACCCTGTAGAACTGCTGGTGGAACATCTCCTCTAACTGTGCCCAGGTCTGAACTGAGTTAGGTGGCAGATTGATGTACCAAGTGAAGGCTGTCCCAGTAAGAGAATTGGGAAAGAGCCTCAATTTTAAAGCATCAATGGTGCCAGCCTCTCCACATTGAACTTGAAACCTAGCAATGTGCTCCACCGTTGACTGCATGCTCTCACCGTTGAAGGTCTGGAATTCTGGGACTCTATAGCCCTTTGGGAAGGGTGTATTGTCTACCCCCTCCGTATGAGGCTTCCTATACATTGGCCTTCCCAAAGGTCTGAACCCAGGTCCCAACTGCTCCTGGAGTAGGTTCAGGACCTGATCTCTTCCCATGACTAGATCTGGCTCAGGAGGCGGCTGTGGATGCGCCTCTTGTGCCTCCTGGTCCTGGACTGGACTTGCCCCCCGAGTATCAGAGCTTTGAGGAGTACGTGCACCTCCTTTATCCTTTCCAGAGCCCTGGCCTCCTTGCGAAGGCCTTTTGTCTGTCTTGTCGGATTTGTCAGGTTTGTCGGGCTTGCTCTTGTCCTCAACCAGAACAAATTTTTGACCGTTATTTGGAGGCGTCGAAGCTCCTCCAATCATAACTCCCTTCTCCTTTTGCCCCCTGAGTGCAGGGCTATTAGATGAAGTAGCGTGATAAAACATTTGAGGAGGGGGGGGGGAGGTACCCCCAACAAGCAAGCCTGGTCTTGACCGTTGCCAAAGACACCAAACTGTGGAAAGCCCTGCTGCTGAGGAGCGAGCGGTAGCCTCTCTGTAAGTGTAGCAACCATTTTGTTGACTGCTATGGTCAGAGGTTCCAAGGACTGAGTGAACGATTGCGAGATTGAACTCGTAACGTTATTGGAGATCTAACGTCCCGCCATAAACATATAATTTTTGACGCTGTCGGTAGCGTCGCTAAGATCTTGGGCGCTGATCTGAGGACCAGCTTCCTCGAGTAATGGCACGTCGACTGCCACTCCCTCAGGACTTTGTGGAGGATCCGGTTGCTGCTGTTGTTGCGGCTTCTTCACCATGATAAAACCCTTAGACAATTAGGGTCCCACTGGGCGTGCCAAAAAGATGTTCGGCTACGAAAATGCTCAAGGACTGAGCGTGCGGGCGTGCCAAGACTTGTCGCGTCTAACGTAAGGACTGGGCGTCCCTTTTCTGACTTCGAATCTGTGAGGGCGATAGTGCTGCAAACCTAAGGGCTAGATTGCAGTGATGGTTCGTGGTTTTGCCTCTACGAGTGAGGACTTAATAATTTCCTAACCGTGTAGGAAAAGAAGTAGCAACGTAGAATAACTTTGATATATCGTAATAACAAAGTTGGGGTATAAGAGAGATATGAATAATTTTATTACGTCGTAGTAATAAAATTGGGATACAAGAGAGATAGAAACTCGAACTACTTGGAGAAGTAATTGAGTAAAGGTGAGAAATGAGATAATTGCTTCACTGGGAAGACTTTGATTGCTTCGCTGGGAAGGCTTTGATTTTAAGCGTTGAGCTTGATTGGTGTGTGGACCCCTTTTTCTTCTTTGCTTCTAGTATTTATAGGCCACGGCATTGCATGCAAAGCGGATGTGTTGGCCTTCTCTTGTGATGACACATGTCCTTTGTAACCTCCACTTCATGGGATCATGGGATAGTGGGTAATTATTTAGAAGTTACACAAGAACGTGGGTAAATAGTGCACAGGTCCAGATCTGGGCCAAACTTTCCATCTTCATCACGAGCTGCCACGTGTCCCAGGTAAGCTCCGGATGTTGCCACGTGTCCCAAGTAACTTCCCACTAACAGATTTTAGTGAGATCATGGGTGGTTATTGGAAGTAAATATCAATTACCCATGTGTTTACTTGGATCATGAGCCGTTAAAAGGTTGAAAAAGGCCAATTAAGGTGATGGGCCTATTTTCTTTCCTTCTTTTGTGGCTGACAAAGAACCTCCAGCCATTTGACTTGGTCAAATGGCTCTCCAACAAGCAACAATTTCCTTCTTTCTCTCCACTTTTCATGGGCCATTCGGGTGAGGGGCCATCTAAATAAATTAATTGGCCTTCTAACATTTTTAACCCACAAAATACTTCACGAATTTATGCAAGTCATGGGCCGGCTGAACTTTTATGCAAATAGGCCCACAACTTTCTAAATCTGAGCCCGAAACCAATTAAAATTAATTGGGCCTAGTCAACATGGGTTTGGCCCAATAATTTTGATCCAATACATCTCTATTTTTTGGCCCAATTTAATTAAAAGATAATTAAATGGCCTTCCAAAGCTTGCCCAGGACTGGGTGCCAAAAACGGGTGTAAACAGTTGCTGTATAATTTTTTTTTATCATTGTTACCTTTATAGATAATGAATCTCGGCCAAGTTAATTTGTTTTATAATTAAGGAAGGTTTCCTTTCATCATTCATTCTTTCCGTCCTTTCCAAATATATCGTTAGCCCTCAGGCCTACCCATAGATCTCAGCCGTTGAAAAAATATGTACTGATCCTATGGTCCAAAATATAAGAAAAAATTTAGGGGATTTGAAAACTTCCCTGTCATATTATATAGATATATATATATACACACACACCTAATTAGGATTAATTAATCTCATAGAACAAAACAAAGAAGGAGAGAGACCTATAGCTTTCAAACCGTAACCCCGACACCACCGCTCGCCGGAGAACTTCATTGGCCGACTTTCCTCTCACTCCTTCTTGGTATACTTCTCCTTTAGCTTCAATATTTTAATTCCAGTAGGTAATTTTAGACATATGTATGGTGTGTATTTTGATAATTAGCACTCATTCGCACCCGACCCACTTAATAAAAACTTAAACACCAATGCTATTCTTCTCGGCAAAGAGTTCGAACTCGGGACTTGCCGCCGCAATCCGGTTTCAATTTAAGGTAACCGTAAAGGAAAAGTTAGGCTGTTGTGATGTGCCGTGAGTGTGTGAGTAGGACGGATGTGTTTGTATAAAAAGGGAAGAAACAGTAGACATATATATATGTACTAGTTTGTAAATCACCTAATTACTAAACTAGTTTGCAGTTCCTTGAGTTAAATTGGGTCAATATTGAAAGAATGAGAACTCCCCAATCAATTGCAATTCTAATTAGCTGACCGATTGTACAAGTATATCTGTACCATGTAAAAAAAAAAACAAAGTCTTATTAAGAATGGTAGATCCATATATTAACCCTGAACATTTTCTGAAGCCGAGTCGGCCAAATCAAGATCGAGAAGGCCTATAATATTTCGATTTCATCAAAGATTGTATTATGACATGAAGTAATTGACAAATAGGTCGGTTCAAGGAGTAAGTACCAGAAAGATCAACTCTTTAACTTTGCTTTCGAGAAGTCAAAGGTGAGATACTATACCTTGGTTATATTGCTTTTCAAGCAAATTATGTTACGTGTTTTATATGCCCAAAGTTATGATATGTATACAAGTTATCAAGAAAGCATGATTTGATGACATGATTTATGCCTCTCATTTTATGCCATGGAAATATGCTATGAACTCTTTATTCAAGATGACGATTTTATGAGAATGGCTTTGTTTAAGAAAGGATGATTCCATGAACACCGGCCTTGCCATCTAAAGGTGACGGTGTAATGTTGTTATGATTCTATGAACACCGGCCTTACCATCCAGAGGTGACGGTGAACACCGGCCTTACCATATAAAGGTGACCGTGTAATGTAATTATGATTATATGATCTCAAAGTTTGATGCATCCAGACAGCGGTATCCCGGGTCGGGGGGACGGATTTTAAAGATACCATGACCAACGAAGGGGTTGTGGGCAATGCGATTGCCCGATCTTTCTTTCCTCCGGGAAAGGGATTCCGTTCCCCACCTTTTGGGAAGGAAAAGATGCTGCCGGTTCGCGGGAGCGCTTTTTGAAGCTGGACGACAAGCGCTCGCGGAAAATACAGAGTCGCCACTCGGGTTTGAAGGTCCGACACCCGAGGAACCGTATTTCGAAGCACTTGCCGCGCTGTTTGATTTGAAAAAGTTAAGGAACCAGTCCGTCATAACCATATCTGGGTTTGGGAGCCAGGTTACGAGAGGGGAAGGGTTTTATGGCACCCCTCTCGCCCAATCTGAAGATCGGTCTCTACTTAGGCATTTTGCGAAAGATGTTTGTTTGCGATTCTGTTTGATTAATCAGTTTTTAGCCAATTAGGGCGGGGAAACAGTTTAATGGGGATTAAAGATGTAACACGTTTGCAGGATATGAATGATAGCATGGATGAGCAGTTAGTATAGGATGAGAACAAACTGCTGTGGGAGTTTAAACAAACTGGAAGGCCCCTGTTTTGGAGTGACGTGCGCAGGAAGAAACCAGCATGCACTGAACAAGTCACTGCATGCTGCTTACTCCTGTGCGCGCAACTCTAAAATATGCACATGCCGGTGAGCTCAAACCCACAACTCTTACTCTCAAACCATCTGGGCTCTGGAAGGACCAGTGCACACCCAGGACAAACCACGCAGTTTATATAGCAGCATAATATACAGTTTAAAGGCTAAAAAGCCCCAGAAATTGACAAAACACTCCATAAACAGTGTGGGGACAAAGTAATGGCCTAAGGCCGAGCTACCCGTGCAAGGCCATTCACTGGTCAGAGGCAAACTGTCGCGCGATGGATTCACTCTGTCGCGCGAGGTTGCGCCCTGGCGCGCGATGGTGCGCCCTGGCGCACTGTCGCGCGATGGAGCCAGTCTGTCGCGCGATGGTGCGCCCTGGCGCGAGATGGTCGCGCCCTGGCGCAACCAGACCAGTGCTTGGTTTACACATTTCTGGGTTCTGGGACAGGTCCAGAATGATCCCAGGGGTACTTCAAGACAAACGATAAGCATATTGAACTACCGCTAACAATTTCTAACAAAAGAAAGCAATAAATTGGTTATTATCATGCTTGCAAAGTGATCTATACACAAAATAAAGCACAAAACAGTAGGACACCAATCCCCACGCGGTCCATTCCACGCAGTACCAGAGTGTCGCGCGAGAGAGTGGGACCATCGCGCGCTGGTTCCTACCATGACGGTTTTTGAAACCTTGCCAGCTTTAGGACCAGGGCTGGTATTGATTACCAGCCTTGGCCCTACCAGCCCCCCTCAGGGATCAGAACAGAAAGCAAAGCAAAGGTAAGCTATACCTTTGATTTCGGGTTTGAAACAAATTTGAGCTTTGATGTTGAAAGTTGATTGGGGTGTTTGAGGATTGTTGAGTGTGAGAAAATGGGGAAGAACAAGCTATGTTCTTAGTAGGGACTTTTTAACCTTTCAAAAACAATGGAACCCTTTTAAAACCTTTGAATTTTGTTAACCCTCTTCAAAGGATGAACAAAGGGGGGGTATATATAGGGGATAAGGTGAATCTAGTTGGAAACAGAGGAGTTCAGCTAGTCCACGAGGTCTGACTGAAGTAGCATTGGTGGCTAACAGCCCATCTCAGGAAAGATTGGTGGTAGGTTGGACCATCGCGCGACAGAGTGAGTCTGTCGCGCGATGGTGCGCCCTGGCGCACTGTCGCGCGATGGAGTGAAACCCTCGCGTGATGGTGCGCCCCGGCGCGAGATGGTTGCGCCCTGGCGCGAGATGATTGCGCCCTGGCGCGGACCAGCTGGGTTTTTGGTTTTTGAAGTGGCTTAGGCTAGGTTAGGTTCAAGGGTTTTGCAAATACTCAAAGCTCAAACACGTTATCATTCCCAGGGTGTTCTTGATCCATTTCATCATCGGGGAATCAAAAACCGTAAGTAAACTAATCTGGAAGCCCAGATTGGGGTGTCTACAGTAGCCCCTCTTTGACGGCACTTGAAGCACCATCGACTTGGTACAAGTAGCGTCAAAGAATTCTAGACACCCCTCAAGGCAATCCAGAGCAAAGCATCCTAGCAAAGTAGACAAGTAAACTTAAGGAACCTGATTGGTGGAATGGACTAGCTGTCCATTGCCGGGGATGGAAGTAGAAGTGGACGAGTGAATCGCCGCTTGTTGATCAAATTTGGACAGGACAGGCTGTCGCTGATTTGTTCTACAGAAGATTTTATCGCATCCTCCGCTAACCAATGATAACCAAAACCGTCGGAGATTGCGTCGCATCCTTTGGCCAACCAAGACTTGATGGTAACTATTCCGGCCACCTTCCTGTTTTCAACATTTGACATATACACTATGCAAAGATGTATACTAACAAAATGCACAAATTGAAAATGCAAATGCAAGCTAAGGGCGGCTCCTAGGAGGACAACGATGCCTAAGGACTATCACTGAGCCCCAGTACTTTACTGTCTTTCGCTTCTGAGATGCGCATCCCGATAGAGAGACATTGAGCGGGCTAGCGTGCCCAGTTGACATGTAGTAACAGCAGTGGGCCTGCGTGCCCCTTCCTTTGATGCTTGGGCGGATAAGCCCCAGAGAGATGCTTTGCTTGGCCTTGGGCTGACGTGCCCTTTGCCGTTGTCGAGATTTTTCACAGCTTGTAGATTATAGAAGCAAGAGTAGCAATGTAAAAATTGCATTTTTCAGTTTATTGACACATATAAACCATGCGCTAATATCTAATTTGCATTGACAAGTGGCCTGAGTCGACACACAGACATGTGCACATGCACAAACTAGCCTAGCTCGAACGAAAAGGGGGGAAAGAGCCCCAGGAAACAATGCGAACCCTTAGACACATGGAATACAATGAAATTTTGGACATTAATGAGCCAAAACTCACGACATTCCTAAACAGGTGAAACTGACACTTGCGAGGTCAAAATAGCTGTACAATGACCTGCACAAACAAATAGAACCGAGAATAGCATCTTGACATGACAACGGATCGAAATCTAGAAAAAATGCAACAAAGACAGACATAAGACGAAAATGAAGACACATATAGGCCCAGACTGAAACCGACATCCCCATGCAGTCACATTAGGTCTACATGGTATGACCAAACTTGGCAAAAAGCCCCTTGAAGAGGGCTCAAAGGCAGTAGTGTGGGCACACGCCCCAAAATTTCCGGATTTTGGTTTGTAAGAATTTGTTTGGGGGCGGCCCTTTTGAAAAATAGCGCGGCGAAACGCTTCGATTCAGAGTCGCCACTCGGGTTTTAGCGGTGAGGCACCCAAGGAACCGAACTCGAGAACGTTTGCTACGTTTTGCTTTGATTTGAAAAAGGTTTGATTTGGAAGAGGCGTAGACTGGTCCGTCGTCACCTTCGATATCTGAGGTTCGGGAGCCAAGTTACGAGAAAGGAAGGGTTTTATGGCACCCCTCTCGCCCAATCCGGAGATCGGTCTCTACTCGGGCATTTTCGTAAAACATTTGCATTTTTCTCTCATTTGATCATTTTTTTTAGCCAGTTAGGGCGGGGGAACAGTTAATGGGGATTAAAACTGTAACGGCTTACAGTTATGTGACAAAATGTTTATGAATGATGATTTGCTTGAATCGATAGAATGAATATAGATTGAAAACAAGCACTGAGAGCAGTTTGAGCAGAATGGTGTATGCTGTCTCTCAGATGCGTGAGCAGGCAACATGCTGGCATGCAATGGCCGAGGCTCTGCACGCCACCATACCCTGCGCACGCCACCAAAAAGCTGGCGTACACCACCTTTTGTCACCCACAGCCTTTGTTCTCAACCCTCTGGGCTCTGGAATGGACCAGTGCACACCCAGGACAAACCACGCAGTTTATAATATGATCATATTTACAGATTACAGACAGCTGAAATGGCTTGAAGCCATGAAAATAGACTGGAAGCCCCATAAAACAGAGTGGGGAGATAACAAGAGGCCAGGATTGAGCTATGATGCAAGGGCCAGGCATTGGTCTATGTCAAGAATGCCGTACGCCACCCCATGGAGACCGTACGCCAGGCTTGCGCGCTAACCAGTGTTTGGCTTTACATCAATCTGGGTTCTGGAACACGACCAGAAACACCCCAGAGGCCTTTCAAAGCAAAAGAAAGCAAGTATTGAAATGCACACCTATACAGTTCTAAATACAGGAAGCTGGAAATTGGTTGTTAGCATGCAATAAGGTGATGAATAGACAAGAAATAAAGCATGAAACAAAGATCTAGACCCCATTTCACAACTGGAGTACGCCAGTTTTGGAAGACTCGGACCTGCGGTACGCCACCTAAAAGGTGGCGTACGCAGGGTCCAGACAGATCAAATTTTAAAACTGTACGTACTGCCACGGACCGGCGTACGCGGGCCTATGACTGGCGCACGCCGATTCTAGTTAGAAACGATTTTTTTGTTTTTGAAACTTTGATAGCTTTAGGGCCAGGACTGGTATTGATTACCAGCCTTGACCCTGTTAGCTCCCCTCAGGGACCAGAACAGAAAAACAGTACCAAGGTGTATACCTTTGGCTTTTGAGGTTTGAGAGATGTTTGAGCTTTGAACTTGAGGGTTGGATGATGGAGGGTGATGGATGTTTGACTGTGAGAAGTGTATGGAGGGGTCTCTTGTTTACTCTTTCAATGAATGAAAGAAGAGCAAACAAGGAAACCAAGAAAAGAGAAAGAAATGGGCTTGAAGCTTAGGGAGCTAACCCTTTGGAAGACCAATGGAGGGGTTATATATAGGGGAAGAGGGAGAGAGAGGGGCTGAGGCCAGTCAAAGGGACTGGAGCCTTAGCCCTTAAGCCTTCATTCTCATTGGATGAGAGGGAATATGATGATGGGATATGTGTAAGAGATGTCCCCCCGGCCGAGATTGCTTTTTCAATGAATTGGAAAGTTCCCATGTGTTGTAGACCCCTACCCATGGCTTCTGCATGCTGAAAATGCTGAAAAATACAAGTTTGACCAAAGTTTGACTTGGCGTACGCCACTAAATACCTGACGTACGCAAGGTCAACTCCGGTCAATGGTCAAAGTTGACCGATGATTGACATGTGGCAGAGGACCAGCGCACGCCAATTGAGTACTAGCGTAAGCAAGTAGGGTTTTGTTGAGGCCTTTTGGTTCTGGTTTAGAGAGTTTGAAAGGGATTTGAAAGGGTTTTTGGAATGCTCAAAGCTCAAACACACTAACATTTCTGGGGTGTTCTTGATCCGTTTCATCATTGGGGAATCGAAGACCGTAAGTAAACTAAACTGGAAAGTCCAAAATAGGGTGTCTACAGTAGCCCCCTTTGACGGCACTTGGAGTACCATTGTTTTGGTACAAGTAACGTCAAAGGTTTCTAGACACCATTTCAAGGCTATCCAGAACAGAACATATGAGTCAAAGTAGGCATGAAACTTAAAGAACCTGGTTGGTTGAATTTGGACAAGCGGCTGCCGCTGCTGGGGATAATATGGGCAGGTGGACCGCCTTTGCTTGATTGAAGTGGAAGGACAGAACGGGCTGCCGTAAAAGGCGAACTCTCCTGGGGAATAATCCATTGCAAGAGTACCGACTCTGTTGGTGTGGGCACACGCCCCGAAAATCGCCCGATTTTGTTTTGTAAATATTCTTGGGCGGCGGCCCTTTTAGAAAACAGCGCGGCGAAACGCTTCGATTCAGAGTCGCCACTCGGGTTTTAGCGGTGAGGCACCCAAGGAACCGAACTCGAGAACGTTCGCTACGTTTTGCTTTGATTTGAAAAGATTTGATTGATTTGAAAAGGCGTAGACCGGTCCGTCGTCACCTTCGATATCTGAGGTTCGGGAGCCAGGTTACGAGAGGGGAAGGGTTTTACGGCACCCCTCTCGCCCAATCCGAAGATCGGTCTCTACTCGGGCATTTTATTTAAAACGTTTGCATTTTCCTCTCATTTTGATCATTCTTTAGCCAGTTAGGGCGGGGGAGCAGATAATGGGGATTAATACCGTAACATCTTGCAATTATGATGACAAAAATGTTTCTGGATGATGATTTGCTTGCTTGAATTGAATTAATATAAGGACATAGATTGAGAACAAGCACTGTGAACAGTTCGATCAGGATGACGTACGCTGCCCGTCGGGTGCGTGAGCAGGCGACATGCTAGCACGCAATGGTCAAGCCACTGCATGCCAACACGCCCTGCGCACGCCACCTCAAAGATGGCGTACACCACCTCGTCAATTTCTCACAGCTTTTGCTCTCAACCCTCTGGGCTCTGGAGTGGACCAGTGCACACCCAGGACAAACCATTGTGGGCAATGCGAATTGCCCCGACTCTTTCTCTCTCCTCCGAGGGAAGGGATTCCGTTCCCCACCCTTTTGAGAAAGGAGAGATGCTGCCGGTTCGCGTGAGCGCTTTTGAAGCTGGACGTCAAGCGCTCGCGAAAAATACAGAGTCGCCACTTGGGTTTGAAGGTCCGATACCCAAGGAACCGTATTTCGAAGCACTTGCCGCGCCGTTTGATTTGAAAAAGTTTAAGGAACCAGTCCGTCATAACCATATCTGGGTTCGGGAGCCAGGTTACGAGAGGGGAAGGGTTTTATGGCACCCCTCTCGCCCAATCCGGAGATCGGTCTCTACTTAGGCATTTGTGAAAATGTTTATTTCGCGATTCTGTTTAATTAATCATTTTTTAGCCAATTAGGGCGGGGGAACAGTTAATCGGGGATTTAAAACTGTAACACGTTTTGCAAGGTGTGGTAGATAGCATGCATGGATGAAATAAATGAGATAAAACTGAAAACTGCTTTCTGGATGCCAAAACAGTGCAGGGTATGAATTTATCACGAACAGTGACCAACTTGCATGCAGAAAATGGGAACATGCAAGTCACACCATCGCGCGACACACCCATACCATCGCGCGAGTGTCAACATCCTTTTACAGATTCAATTTTATCTCCTTCTGGGCTCTGGAAGGACCAGTGCACACCCAGGACAAACCAAACAGTTTATGTATACTGGAAGTAACTACTTATTACAATCTGACTGAATAAGAATAACACACAACCCTTAAACAGTGAGGGTGATAAAAACAGAGACCAAAGGCCTAACTGCCCATACAAGGGCAATCACTGGAAACGATCAAACCATCGCGCGATGGAGTCACATCATCGCGCGATTGTTCTGACTGGACATCCAGGAATTGCTTTGCATGCCTGGGCTCTGAGACATATTCAGAAGCTATCCAGGGGCATTCCAACATGAACAAGGAAAGCAAAATACACTAATCTACTGATTTTAACATGCAAGACAGTGAGATATATCAAATATGATTAAACATGGAAATATGAAATCATATAAACTGGATCGGAACAAGAGACCCATCCCCACGAGAACCATATCGCACGAGCTAGAAGCGTCGCGCGATTATGTGGGTTCATCGCGCGTGGGTTCTCATGTTCACAGCATCTTGTAAATTTGCTGGCTTTGGGGTCAGAAGCTGATATTGATTACCAGTCCTGACCCTGTCAGCCCCCCTCAGGGATCAAGACAGTAAAGGCTGAAAGTTATACCTTTGCTTGAGAATGGTTTGAGTGAGGTGGTATGCTTGACAAAAGGAGAAAGTGGTAGTGACTTTGATCGAGAGAGAAGATCAAGATTGTGATTCTTGTTCTTTCCTTTTGGGAATTTTTTTTGGTAACCCTTTGAAAGAGATCAATGGGGGGGGGGGGTTTATAGGGAAAGAAGGAGCTTGTTGGTGGCAAACATGGCTAGGCAGCAAGCCAACAATGCTGGCAGCAATCCCTTGGTAGAGAAGTGGGGTTTAAGTTGATGGGAGAGTGGGGGTTTAGGTGGTGCAAGGATGGCCGAGCAAACGCCGTTCAGTTGATGGAACGGGGTCACATGGCCCTGCAGGCGCTTCATCATCACAAAATCCAGCTGGATACGACAGGTGTCGACCATCGCGCGATGGAGTGGGACCGTCGCGCGAGGGTTCTAACTTCCCCGCGATGGTCAATCAGTCAAAGTTTGACTTTGACCACCACCTGGCAAGTGAAGCATCGCGCGAGTGTCTCAGTAAATCGCGCGAAGGTCAAACCCATAGTCAAAGCTGGACTCAATGGTTTTGGGGTTAAGGGACGGGTTCCACATACACCAAACTCAAAACCATTTCAATCAAAACTGTTCTCGACCTGATTCATCATTGGGGGAACAAGAAACTGAACAGAAATAAATTGAAAAGAGACCAAATGACTGAGAAATCAGATTGGGGTGTCTACAGTAGTCCCTCTTTGACGGCACGCGGAGCACCATTAGTCGGTACGGGTAACGTCAAAGATTTCTAGACACCCATCTAACTCACCCAAAGGTCAATTAATCGAAAAGCGCAAGACAGTATATACAAATACCGTGCACCAAGGGATTGGACGGTTAGATCGTCGCTGATTGTAAAATGGACGGATGGATCGTCGCTGATTGGAAAATGGACGGATGGATCGTCGCTGATTGTAAAATGGACGGATGGATCGTCGCTGATTGGAAAATGGACGGATGGATCGTCGCTGACTGTAAAATGGACGGATGGATCGTCGCTGATTGGAAAATGGACGGATGGATCGTCGCTGATTGGAAAATGGACGGATGGATCGTCGCTGATTGGAAAATGGACGGATGGATCGTCGCTGATTGGAAAATGGACGGATGGATCGTCGCTGAGGATAATGGACGGATGGATCGTCGCTGATTGGAAAATGGACGGATGGATCGTCGCTGATTGGAAAATGGACGGATGGATCGTCGCTGATTGGAAAATGGACGGATGGATCGTCGCTGAGGATATAAAGCTTTTTTGATTCCAGAATATCTTGTAAAGATCCAATATCACTTGCGAGCTCTAAGAAAGGCTTTGGGGGCCTCAAATATGATGACGGGCCGAACCAGGGATCAACTTTGGTCAACGGCCCAGGCGGACCGTCGCGCGAGAGAGCCACACCATCGCGCGATGGTTCTTTATTAGGGCCTGAATCTGAAACGGGCCCAGACCCGGCCCGTGACTGCTGGCGTCCTTTTGATCGACGGGGACGTCTTGAAACCGCTCACAGCAGTTTCAAAACTCCCCAAACTCTATTCTCAAACTCCCAACTCCAAACCCTTGCTTTGCTTCGAAATCCGGAAATCCAACACACCCACACTCATCCATGGCAGATCACGGTAATGGTGGCAGTGGAGGAGGAGTTGCTGATCGTCCGGGGGACGAGGGAGTGTCTATGGAAGTTCAAATGGGCGATCGGCCGTTGGTGGGGACTGCTACAGACACGGGTGCAGCGGCGACAGGCGGCGGTGATGGCGGACAGGGCCATGCAGAGGCGGTTGGGGATGACGGCGAGCATCGCGCGACGGAGTCAGATCGTCGCGCGATGGAGGGGGACGGAGCAGTGCAGTCACAGATCGAACAACTGGACCCAAGCACGGCCGTGAGTGGTTCAGTAGTGGCCGGCGGTGATTCTGGTGGCACGGGCAGTGGTGGTGCCGATGGTGATGGTGTTGGGCCGAGCGAGCATCCGCCGAGAGATCCGGCGAAAGGCAAGGATGTGGCGATCGAGAGCGAGCGAGCCACGGAGGTTCCATTCGCGTATAGAGAGGAGGATGTGCTTTTCCGTCCAGCGGCGACATCATTGGGTCATAGGCCGCTCACAAAGCAAGATGTTGCCGAGCTTTTGAGTGACGCGCAGCTTGCGCGGCTTTTGGAGGACAACCCCGAGATAGGGGCTGCCGTTTTAGAGGCCTGGGAGGAGAGAGAGCGGGAGATTGCCGCTTCTGAGGCCGCGGCGAGGGCCGAGAGAGAGAGGGCCGCAGAGGAGGAGCTGTTGAGGGACGCTGAGGCCGAGGAGAGAGCCGGCGTCAGAGTGGGGGGTCCCAGAGTGACGGCAGTGTCGGAGGCGGAGAGTTTGACTCGAGCTCCGTTTTCAGTAGAGGGATACAGGGCACTGGTACCACATTTGTTCGTGCCGTTGGGTTTCACAGCATATCGGCCACGACAGGCGGATTATGACCCTGAGTTGGTCTTGAGAGACCCTGATACTCACATCTCGCGCAGCTGGTCTGAGGTAACTTTCTAATAGATGCTCATTCCTTTGTTTAGATACAATTCAAATGTTCTTGAAAGTTTGTAGAGTAACAGCAACAGCAAACCCCTGAATAGAATTTGAATAGCGATACTATAACTCCATGTTTGAACATCGTGCATGAGACATAATAACTTGAACCAACCATCTGTAGGCAGGCTGCATTGATTACTTGGAACTTGAAAATGAAAGCATTGCATGCTGACATGTCTTTTTGTTGTTTGTATCCAATGCAGGAGAGGGCGCGGCCCAGAGATATCCGCGGCTTCGGAGGTGCATGCAGTTCTTTAGCGCTGTACCAGGGTTTGCCAGAGAGCGTGAGACAGTTGGTGGACGCGGCAGGCTTCAGAGAGTTCATTGAGACACTCACTCCGGCTAGGAATGACCATGCTGTCTTGGTTGCGCTTGCAGAGCGGTGGTGGGATACCACAAATACCTTCCACCTACCGGTTGGGGAGATGACGGTGACGCCCACGGACTTTGCGGCGATCACGGGCCTGAGAGTTGGAGGAGAGCCCATCCCGTTTGATTCGGGCATTGAGAGAGATGAGGCAGCCTTGGAGTGGTTTCTGGGCGAGGTGCCCAAAATTGAGGAGGGGATGGCGAGGTACGGGCAATTCACCCGATACCTGAAGAAGAAGGTGACAACTGAGCAGGAGGCGGAGCAGATGGCCCGGGCGTACTTGCTGTACCTTTTTGGTGCTACCCTGTATCCAAACAGGCGTAGCAAGGTTCACTTGTCCTACTTGCCAGCGTTGAGGGACCTGAGGACGGCCTCGCGCTTCGACTGGGGTGGAGCAGCACTAGGCGCGGCCTATGGCTTCTTTGGAGACTCGTCGAGGACGGAGGTGAGCACTGCGGGGTACTGGCGGATTTGGGAGGTATGATTCTGCACACTTTGATATTCGCACTTGTATTCATTTTGATAGCATAATCTGTTCAATAGCGTCTTTGCATGCATTATCGATTTTAATCCATTGACAATGATGCAGCTCTGGGCTTACGAGGTGTTGAATATGTGCCGTCCGGTGACAAAGAGCCTGGATTTGGGGATGCTCCCATGTGCACACATTTGGAGCAAGAAGAACATGGGGGAGAAGAGAGGCAGAGGAGATCTGAACGGCTTCCGGGTATATCTTGACGAGCTTCGCCCCTCACAGGTATAACATCATACTTTGTAGAAATAATCAAAGTGCATGCCCCTTTTTATTGCTTCAATGCTGTCGCTGACCGATACTTGCATTGTTTGCTTTTACAGGTTGAGTGGGACCCTTGGAGGGGGACAGAGCCTGAGCCCGAGTACTTGGCTCGTAGCAGGGCTGTCACGGCGAGCAGAGTGCTACTGGAGTCGGCCTTTGGCTGGCAGTGGTACTTGGGTGACCGAGTGACACGCCAGTCACTTGGGTATGCGAGGTTTCAGGTGCCCGGACCGCTTCCACCACGGGCCTCACACACAGGAGAGTACACCTTGGCTGAGTTGGAGGTCTTCACACGGCCTGATACTGACTTGACACGCCACTTGCGTCCTGATATGGACTATGCAGTCTATCAGAGGGAGCGCTTGGCGGGGCCACTGGGAGTACGAGAGTTTAGAGAGGTTCGAGGCCGGGCCCGTGGGGCTGCTGAGGCGAGGAGGGCCGTTTCAGGGAGGCCAGGTAGCGGTGAGAGTCGCTCGAGGCGAGGTCCGAGTGGACCAGTGAGAGGCGGGCCTCCAGGGTTGACATGGCAGATAGCAGTGGTGGATTCTCAGGGCAATCCAGCTGAGTTGCACCTTACCCCGGCCAGAGTTGAGCCAGCGCCCGTTACTGTACCCGTAAGATATTGTTGCATTCATTACTATATTCTGACAAAGTTTGAAATGCTATTCAATTGCTCATATTTGAATCCTCCTTGCAGGTACCCAATGAGTGGGTGAATGAGGCTGTCCGGCGCATGCTTGCGTTGGAGAATGTAATCAGAAGGGCGGCGAGTGGCCTACCGTTGGACTTGCGCTACTCTCAGCCAGCAGCTCGGAGATCTCAGGTACGTCTTTTTAGAAAATGATAGATTCCTGCTTTCGATATATGTCTGTATGCGATACATTCCTGCATTCGATACATTCCTTTGCTTTGATTGCTTCTTGATTTTGCTTAAACACACCTGCTTTTAGAAGATGAAACATGCAAACATATGCTAATATATACAATGTTTATAATGCAGGCACAGGGACAGGCGGCTCCTAGGAGAAAGAGCGCAAGAGAGCCTCCACAGAAGAAGCTTGCTGCAAGGACTCCTGCTCCCACGCCTAGCACGAAGCCACAGGCACGGGGCCCACAGCCACCTATTGGCAGCGAGGAGGCGGCTCGAAAGGCTGTGGCGCAGGCCGAGGAGAGGTACCAGCTGAAGATGCGCCAGAGGCCTTCACAAGACGAGCCGGTCCGCAAGAAGCGGCTGATCCTGCCTGAGGTCTCCGAGGAGGAGGACGAAGAGGAGGAGGAAGAAGAAGAAGAGGGAGAGGAAGCGTCAGACAGCAGTGGGTCTGACGACTCAGCAGAGGATCCAGGCTACAGGGTGGACCTCACAGAGAGAGACGACGAGGATGACGACGGAGAGGGTGACTGGTTTGGGGATGACAGAGGGCTGCTGAGGAGCCTTTTCCCACTTTTGCACCTTCTTTTTGCTTTTGGGTCTGCGTGCCCGCATAGATAGATGGAAGGCCAGAGCGCCTTG
>WJXA01000023.1:0-57223 GCA_014282245.1 Rhododendron simsii | reverse complement strand
ACAATCCTCCTGATCGCCATATCTCACACAAACACACCTAAAACAAAAAATGTGTTGGTGATCACGTGCCCACTACCTCCATTCAACCCATGTTTGCGTAGCAAAGAAATTCCATGAGCTTATTTTTGTGGTGCTCGTCTTGATTTTGTGACAATCTTGAACATCATTATAAATACCACTTTTTTGTTGATTAAATCATATAATGATATGTATCGAATCGCTTTTAATCTTTGAGTTAATTTTGATCTCATAGATATTTTTTATTTTGCGGGGGATGGCATGAAATTCGAACCCTACATTTCCTATATGTTGAGATATTTCAATTCATCTTGACATTAGAATTTTACATTACTTACTAACAAAATCGTTCTCTTGTTTCAATTTTTTTTAACCTGATTTACAGATCCGTCACCAATGACCCAAAACTTACTTGTCCATATTGCTCGCGTACTATGTCGACCGAGGTAACATTCGTGTCACCAAAGATTGCCAGTACTGGTTTATCCGGTGAGGGAGGCTACGTTAAAGGTCTCATAACATATATGGTGATGGATGATTTGGTGGTGATGCCCATGTCTACAATCTCTGGTATTGCATTGCTTAGCAAGTTCAATGTTACAAATGTTCAATATTTGGAGGAGAAGGTGGTGACTTTTGGGATGGATGAGGTATTGATGTTTCCCCCTCTCTTGTTGCTTAGTTTTCCTTTTTGTTATTCCTTTTTCTGGTTAATCTCGTTCCAGGACCTCCGGATTCAAATATTGCAATTCATGTTAGAACATGGATCGCACGTCATTGTAGTTCAAAATAAGGGAAAAGTTGTTATTGCCATATATGCATTTGGGTAATTGTATGCAAAGAATTTGCACATAATTCTTATGAGTGACGTACGTAGTAGTAAAGACATTGAACATATATGCCCTTCTTTTTTAGGGTTTGAAGCTGTTAAAGGCGACTTTGCATTCAAAAATGGTGTTAACAACTGTCTTCCTTGGAGGCATGAAGACAATCGATGCTTCAAGTTCCATTCCCCGTGATCCTGTCACGGTCGGCGAAATAGGACCTACCACGGATGCCTCCTCGGCGAGCACGAGCAAAGCCATGTCTGAACCTCCTCCAAATGAAGCCGTTGCTTCTTCCGAGCCTAAGTCCAAAGAGTTTTATGAAAGGGTTGAGGAATGTTTCAACATTACCTTCTGCGGCCAAGATAATATCATAAAAGAGCAGAAAAATATCATAAAAGAGCAGAAGAGGATTCGGAGGAGGGTTGATTACTTTGTTGCGAAGTTGGAGGAGCAATATGGTGCAACTTACTTTTCGGAGGGAGAAGAAGAGGATGCTAATTATGTGCCTCATGATATCAATATCATAACCTAATGAAGTCCTTCGTCGATCTTCAGTATGTTAACAAAGTCAAACTTGGTATGGAGGATTTGAGCTCGTTGGGAACTCCAATTGCAAGCGTTTGTTGGCGCGATGTGTGGATGTGTGCGTGTGTATGTATATGTATGTATATATATATATATATAATACTCGGCTAGTGCTTAACAGGCATTTGGACAATGCTATGTACATGAACATACAAAAAAACTTATTCACGGTGCTCAATCTAAGCCGTCCAAAACACTGATGATCCAGAATAGATAATGTAGAGACCGGGAAATTTTTTTTTTTAAATTTTGAAATATATACTAAATGCAAAATTGGGGGAAATATCATTTATTAGGTGATTGTTTGAATTGAGGAGTAAAGTGAAAGAATAGAAACTAGAGGGAGTGTAAGTGTGATATAAAGATATAGGAGTATAAATAGGGGTGTATTGTGTGTAGGAGATTATTTCATCTCCTTATTTCTCTCTCCCTCACGCCTCCTCTCTCTCTCTAGCCGGCCATATCTCTCTCTCCTCTCCTCACTCAAAACTCCACTCCATCTCTCAAATACTTCAAGAATCAACAACCTTCCGGCCTTCCATTGGTGTTCTTAAGTTCGGAAATCCTTGGGTCAAGCTTGGATCGAAGTTTTGAAGTTCAAAGAGGCTAGGGCTCGTTCAAATCTTGTAGATCTTGGCTATCGTCGCGAGGTAGGGACTTCTTTACCTCTTTTATGTGTTTGTATGTTGATTTGGTGTGGAAATCGAGCATTGATCGTCCTCCTTTGCTCTCTTTGAAGTCTGTCGAAAACTGCAGAAATCGCCCGAAATCGCCCAGGGATCGATCCCCAAGCATGAGGGATCGATCCCTCACTTCAAATCTGGATTTTTTCCCTTGGGGGATCGATCCCCAAGAGAGGAGGGATCGATCCCTCCCCTCTCTGGAAGTTCTGCCCACTTTCTGGGTTTCAGCCCAACTTCAAACGGCCATAACTTCTTCGTCCGATATCCGTTTCATGAAAATTTTATATCGAATCGAAGGTCTTGAAGTCAGCTTTCATTTGCCACTGGAATCATCTTAAACTAATTAGTACACAGAAAGTTATGATCATTTGAGTAGACATATGTCAGTCTGTCGATGTCTATGATTATTCCTAAGGTTATTCTTGTTCCGTATTATGATTCCCTATATGATTGGAACATGTTTAAGTCACTCTTGAGCATGATTGCTTATGTCCTAGTGACTCGCTATTTGATCGTGTCTCTTAGCACTCATTGGAGCATTACAACAACGACGTTGGTGAGGAAAACGTACCGTAAAGTTGATATGAGTATCGTGGGCTATAAGAGATAAAGTGGTGAGTGTTATGAGATGACATGAGCTTGTCTAGTGATCCGATGGGTAGTGTTGTCATTGGTATCCTCGTGCCTCATCTTGTTGAACTTCTTAAGTTCCTTTGGAACTCGTTCTTCAGATTCTCATTTAGAACCTAGCGAGTTGTGTCGAGGAGTCGTTGTGGGTTCAGTATATGACGTAGAGTGTCATGATAGATTTTGAGGAAATAATGAGAGCTTAAAGTATTATTTAATATACAATGTGATTACTTTACAATTGATGCCATGTGGTACGAGGGGTGAGTCGAAATCAAGAGTTTAGGAACAAAATGGAAACACGAGTTATTATGTGAACAACCTACCTAATATCAACACATTTCTCCTATCTACATTCTTGAAATTAGGGTCTTGGAAGTGCGTGGGATGAAATGTGAGGTGGATGTACGGGGTCACGAGTACCCGGAACGTATTATGGGTATATGGGGCCCTAAGACCCGGAAAGTAAAATAGATATACGGGGGTCACGAGTACCCGGAATGTATTATGGGTATATGGGGCCCTAAAAACCCGGAATGTAAGATGGATGTACGGGGTCATAAGTACCCGGAATATATCGTGGGTGTATGGGGCCCTAAGACCCAGAAAGTTTCCTATGTTTACTATTTGATGAGTCAATGGAGAATGGACTTGGACGTATGTTGGAGATCTTTGGAAGGCGGACGGGGTTCTCAAGACCCGAAATGAAAGTCCTTAAATATGGTAACCCTTGTGGTGTTGTACTGTAACGCAATTAGTGGAAATACAGATGGTAGAGATTGGTGATAGTGAACCGTGTTGAGATTTTCTAGAGTTGGCAATGTCTTGTGAACTAGTTGGCATATTGTGATAATAGCATATCTTAGAACGATCGTATTGAACGTTGGCATACTCATGAATTGATTGATATCCATCAATTGAGCTGTATCTCTTGTCTTCATCTTTATGCACTTGTCGTCATATTTACACGTAGCATTGGTAAAGATTTTCCTACTGGACTAGTGTAGCTCAACCTAATCTTTCTTTTCAGGTCCAAACACAAGACAATAGTTTGCATGCATTCATATGCGTGGATGTGGAAGACTCTTAGAAGTTAATTCATTGAGTTACTTAATCGGCTTTGTAATGACTTTATTTGATCAGAATGAGTTTGTAACTAATTATTCTAAAATTTCTTTTGACTAAATCGTTTAGTAATTAAGTAATTGGTTGTACTTGTAATTGGAATCGTTTGGGGCCGGAGTGCCAATGTTGAATATTTTTAAACTTGGGGATTTATTTGTAAAGTTAAACAAGTGGGGACTCTTTTGGGTGTATTATTTATCTTATGCAAGGATCTTTTATTGAAATGGATTATTTATTTATGTTGAAAATCGAGGGCGTGACAGATAAAGTTTCTCTTTTCCCAATCCTTTCATCATAACTTAGGGGGCGTTTCCAATAGGGAATAAGTTTTGAGAAAGAATTTACTGCTTACAAGTTGCTAGCTGTTTCCACTAACTAAAAAGTTGTTAAGAAATGTTAAGTTGTTTCCCCTCACCAATAAATTGTAAATAGGTGTGTAAGTAAAAAATTGTTGATAAAGAAGTTGTTAGTTACTGTTAACAACATGATAAAATGCTAAAACTTATTGATTACCATGAATGAGATGGTAAAATGGCCTAATTTTTTTTTGGGAAAAAACTTGGTGGAAACTCCACCTTTAACATTAACGATTTAAAGCCATTCTGGCTTCTACTAGAATAAAAGTACCAGTCTTGATAGATTTTTTATGGGTTACTAATTTCAGTTTTTCCTTTCTTTTTGCTTGGGTTGTGTTTGGTTACCATACTTTTTGGCTTTTTGCATTTTGGGTTATTGGCTTTTTGTGTTTTGGTCAGAATGTGTTTTGAATATGGTAGAGTATTTAGGAGATATGTGCATAATACATTCTATACGTCTTTTTGTTAACCACAATGAAAATACTAAAAAAATGAGAAGTCAAAAAGTTCATATCCTCCTACTTCTTACTTCTCCTCTCTAAATTCAAAAACCAAAAACACATCCTCCCATAAGTCAACAACGGTATCCCACTTAAAATTTTCTAGACTTATCTTGATGATCCATAATATTATGGTAGGTACCTGACCCTTTGTTTTCTTTTATTGATGAGGGTATCTGGTGGATTGCCCAAACTATGTTTCTAGTCATGAAGGAGGTTGCAAGTTTTTGTCTGTTCAACCAGAGATCCTATAGGGCGGCCGATCCTGCCATCCATTTCGGAAATTGACAGTTCAAATTTTAATCCGAACAATAGATGACTCGGATCAAACTGGATGGCCGGATCGGCTGCCCTACAGACTACAGTTCCTGGAGTGGAGGTTGGTTATGGGAGCCATGGTGGGGAGACGGTGAGTGGTGGCTGTTGTTCCGTGGATCAAGTTCAAGTTGCTTATGGTGGGAATGGAAAACACGCGCTCGACCAAGCCGAGCACAATTCGCGCCTACCGAACAGCCCTGATCCGGATTCAATTCTGCTCTTTTCATCCATATCAGTGTACTCCTCCTATTTGAGTATTCTCGGAAGAAATCTCATTGGGAAGCCAATTTCATAGGCATGCAAAAAATGGTTCTCTGTCTGTTCCAATTCTCCATATAACAAGCCACACACACACACACACACAGAGAGAGAGAGAGAGAGAGAGAGAGAGAGAGAGAGAGAGTGTGTTCTTGAATATCGAAGATGGACCGTCATGTGGGTTGGTAAGTCAAAGTAGGATATAAATGTGTTAATCACCCCAATTAAACTCTATCTGCGTATAGGTCGATCTCTATATATACAATAGATGTACGTGTAAGGCACATAACGAGAGAGCAACCACCATGGCATCCTCCAAAGCCAAGGTGACCCTGCAACTCCTAATCGATACCAAGTCCAAAAGAATCCTCTTCGCCGAAGCAGGGAAAGACTTTGTTGATTTCCAGTTCAACCTTCTCCGTTTGCCCGTTGGAACCGTGGTCAGGCTCCTCACAACACAAACTATGGTTGGGACCTTGGGAAACCTGTACAAAAGCATCGAAAATCTTAACAAAATCTACTTCCAGCCCGACACAACCAAGTTATCCCTCTTGGATCCCAAGCCACTAACTGGTAATTCTTCCAATGTCAATCCTCTGTTTTTGTTCAACGACGTCGCCAACAGCATAGCCACAAAAAATTTCTTGTGCCTTAATATTTTTAACTAAGGGACTTACCAGTCTCACATGTAGGTTAGTGATGTTTTTGACACTACTTGCCCCCATTGCAACAACCACGTCTCGGGAGATGGCTTATGTTACTATGGAGGGGACGAAGGAAGTGAAGTTAGAAGCAGGGGAGGGAGGATTTGTGAAAGGAGTGGTGACTTATACGGTGATGGATGATTTGGTGGTGACCCCAATGTCTACTATTTCTGGGATTACCATTCTGAACAAATTTAATATGAAGGATGTGGGGGCACCTGAGGAAAGGGTTGTTCATTTTGGGATGCCTGAGGTACGCAAATAATTATCTACTTAGTTCTAATTGAATAGTTTGTTTTGGTTAGTTCTTGATTATGGGATAATTTTCTTTTGTTCTTTTGTTTTTTTTTTTTTTTAGGGCTTGAAGCTATTGAAAAGTTTGCACTCGAAGACGGTTCTCACAAGTGTGTTCCTCGATCCCAAACGCTATTGATTGGCAATGCGTGCATGCTATTTTCTTTTGAAGAATCTTATGGTGGTTCAGAATTTTGCATGTTTTTTGTTTTTTTTTCGAGTGATGAGGGTATCTAGTGTTTTGCCAAGCCATGTTTTGCAAACTTTAATTATGTGGTTTCTAGTAATGATGTGTCGTTAGAGAGCTTTTGCGGTTCTGCTGCTATAGTGGATTCGATCATGATTTACCGAACGGTACTTTATCGACATGTCAAATGATTTGGTTTCATATAGTTGAAGATTGGATCAGCAGAGTTTAAATTGAGAAATGATTTTGTCACTCTCTTGCTGCAAAAATACACTTACATGAGAGTGGCGTTAACAAAAAGGAAAGTAGCAAAATCAACGGCCTTTAAATTCCCGTAACAAATCTCACTCATTTAAGTTCGATCAGATCAATCTTTTAGAGTCCAATGCCACTAGTAATCAATTGTTTTGTTCTTCTATGGTTTCATCGGGAGAATAAATTATATCCCCTGTCGGTATAAAACCTCACTTTTTCACTACTGTCTATTATGGGTCTTACCGAGTGTCTATTGTTGTGATCTGAACCGTTTATATTTTAAGACTCGCAATATAGTATTGTAATGCAAAAAATCAGCTTGATCGGAAGTCGATAGACATATCAACATTTGAATTTTGGTTATAAAATGGATGATCTAATTTATAATAAATATAAACTATCCATTTTATAAAGTAAAATTCAATTTTTGATACTCCTATCGATGTCCGATCAAATTTTTATTTTGAATTGATATACTACTATGTGTGGTTTACAAAATGAATGATTCAGTTCAACAATGAATATACAGTAGGACCGAATAAGGTGGTGGTGGGAATGTGAAGTTTTTCCACCCCAATGAAAAGAATTTAATCTCGATAGATAATTAGTTGTCATGTTTTCTTTATGGTGTGGCAAAGATGAGATTCGGAAGACAAATGACATTTAACTAGTTTGAGGACGCAGGGGAGATTTGGATTTCGAACTTATAAAATTAATCACATTCCCCTGAATCTGTGTTTTTCGGTTCGAACTTGTGTGAATCACCTCGGCTTGGTCCATAGTCCGCTACGGTACTGTCAACACTCAAAAGTTTCAAATTTCTACTTTCTCTGTTTTCATTCTTTTGTCTCTTGTCATATTTCAACCGAATAAAAAAATAAATTAATTAGTAATTAGTAATACTATTTATATGCAATATTGTTTGAATTCCGTAGATCTTAGTGAACTCTTTTAAACAATATTTTCAAAATTACCTAAAAGATTATAAATTGCAATAGGCAAATGCTAAAGTGAGCCTAATGGGCTCATGTTTAATGGGTCCCACTTACTTACTTTTTGAATATTTTTTGTCTACTTTCCTGACTTATTCTGAACAAACCTTTTATATATAATTTGACAAATATAACTCTATTCTTTGTTGTCAATTACAAAATTGCCACCAAAACAATTGGCGGGCAATTTCCCACCAACTTGTACTTTCTTTTTCACATACATACAAAATTCACTTTCTTCTCACTTTTTGGCTACTTTACCTTTTCATCTCCTGAACACTTCACCAGAACAGCAGAACACGTCCATGGAGAAAAGGAAAATTGGGGGTTTATCAGGTGGGTTTTCTATATTTTGGTTTTATGTAGTGTTCCAAATTCCACTTGTTTTGTATTCTAAACTATTTTCTCTATGCAGATTTTTCTATTTCATTGGCTTAAATTTGGAGGCATCTTAAGTGTGATAGGTAAGTCTTCTTTCTCTGATTTTTAGTATTATGGGTTCACTATTTGCTCCAATACAAATTCTTTTTGTACTTAAAATGCGTATCTCTTAAGTGTGATAGGTAAGTTCGACTTTTTTTTTTAGAAATGGAATGGAATGAAACTAAAAGTGGCGCAAAATTACAGTTGGGAATTTCAACCACGTACTGATTTTTTTCCAAACAAACTCACCTCCCATTTGTAATACAAGAAATGTTATTAGATTTTAATTTTGTTATTTACCTTTTAAAATTGATTTTTTTTGTGTGGCATTATGTTGTAATTGTAGGACAATGGATGATCCATTATTTGATATCGACTTAAATCAGCTTCCTAATGATGGAGAAAGGGTGATTGAATTTGAACAAAATGCATTAGAGTTGAATGAGTACCCAAAAGAAATTGATCCTTTCATTGGTCAATGTTTTCTTAGTGAAGAAGAAGCCTTCGTTTGCTATAAGAAATATGCGCATAGGACTGGATTTTCCATTCGAAAATATCGCACTGACAAGAGAAAGGGAGAAGTAAAAAGGCGTGATTTTTGTTGTCAATGTGAAGGGAAAGCACCTTTGAAGCTTTTTGATCCATCCAAGGAACAACGAAATAGGAAATCCGTGAGATGTGGATGTAAAGCTCGAATGCGTATTACTCTTAGAAAATCTTTTGACATTTTCCCTCAAGAATGGCAAATCACTGAGTTCGTCAAAGAACACAGTCACGAGTTGTTAACTTCATTGGAAGTTCGGTTTCTTCCGGCAAATAGAATAATCTCTAAGAAGGATGAAGATCGTATTCTTTTATTAAAAGAAGGTGGTCTTCAAGTTAGTCAGATAATGCGTGTTATGGAACTTGAAAAAAATATCCCCCGCGGTTATCTTCCATTCTTTGAGAAAGATGTTCGAAATTTTTTTACAAGAATTGCAAAGAAGCATGGGGCCAATGATGCGGAAGATCTTTTACGACATTGTAGAATTGCAAAAGAAGAGAATATCAAGTTTCAATATGCTTTTACGGTTGATGAGCAAAGAAGGTTAGAGCATATTTTTTGGTCTCCGGCCCATTGTTTCGATTGGTACCACAAATATGGAGATGTTGTTGTGTTTGACACTACTTACAAGGTTAACGCATATCAAATGCCATTCGGAATCTTCGTGGGAATCAATAATCATGGGAAGACAATATTATTTGGGTGTGCTCTGCTTCGCAATGAGAAAACAACTTCTTTTCAATGGTTGATGAAGGTAATGGCCACTTGCATCTTCTCTAGTGTGTATCTTTTTAGCTTATACTTCTTCCATTTTTTAATAAACTATTATTCTTCAATTGTAGACTTTTGTATCTTTAATGAAGAAACATCCGAAGACCATCTTAACCGATCAAGATCCATGGATGAGTGAAGCAATTGCCAAAGAACTTCCAGCCACAAAACATAGCTTTTGCATATGGCACATTACTAGCAAGTTTAGTGGTTGGTTTACAGCTCTTCTTCAAGGTGAGTATCAAGATTGGTGTGCTGATTTTTACAACCTATATCACCTAGACTCACCCGAAGTGTTTGAGCGTCAATGGCCTCAAGTGGTTGCGAAGTATCATTTGGATAGCAACAAACATGTCGTCGGGTTGTATGAAATTAAGCATTTTTGGGTGCGGCTTACCTTCGTAGTTATTTCTTTGGAGGAATGACAACCACAGGAAGATCAGAGAGTATAAATGCGTACGTAAAACGATTCATTAGCTCCCACACAAATTTGGAAAAATTTGTTAGGCAGGTTAGTAACATTTACTTCTTGAAATTATTTATAATTCTCGTGATACTTTCATTAATAAATATGAGTTGTTGTTTAGGTTGATCTTGCAATTGAAAACATTCAACAACGGCAATTGCATAACACAATGTTGCAAAAGTATAGGGGTTCCACTCTAAGAACAATGTCACCGTTGGAAGAGCAAGCTTGTGGTGTTCTTACACCGTTTTGTTTTGAGAAGTTTCAAGAGGAATTTGGTAGAGCAACTTTATATTCATTAGTTCATGAGCATGGGTGTGAATTTGGAGTCAAACATCATGATAGTACAAAGAGCAAAACTCACATTGTGTTTTGGGATGGTGAGACTGCTACATGTAGTTGCAAGCATTTTGAATTTTGGGGAATTCTTTGTCGTCACATACTAAGTGTATTTCTTCATAAGGACTGCTATAAAATTCCATCTATCTATTTGCCTTTGCGTTGGTGTCGTGAAACACTTCAAAGTGAGGAAGAAACACCAAGGTTGGACATAGAAATTTTGGTGGATAAACCAATCGGTGATGTCCAATGTCCTCCAATTTCGATAACCAAAGGGCGCCCGAAGACAAAGCGATTGAAAGGTGGAAAAGAAACAAAAAAGGTAACTAAGAGTTGTGGATGGTGCAAGAAGGTTGGCCATAACATCACCACATGCCCGGAGAAGGAAAATATTGAATATGCCAACGAATCACAAAAGAAGAAAAAGAAGATATCCTCAAGTGATATTGGCTTGAATCCGGTGTTTTGTTTGAAGTGCTAGGTAACAATATCTTCTCTTCATTTTTTTACTATTATGATTGAGGTTATATTGATAAGATGAATGTGCTTATTATCTTGCCCTCCTATATGTCACAGTGGTACATTAAGAAGCTGGTGGAGTTCTTTTGCCTTTTGCTACATGAGTTCTTGGACTTCATTTTGGTCGAATTTTTTTGGAACTATTTGACTATATGAGATCTCTGGAAGATACTCAAGAAGGTGGACATTGGATTTGAGTATGTAAATGGCCACTTATTTGGTAGTAATGTGTGAGATGGAACTCATTTTGTACATGTTCACCTAAAATTTTAGTTTGAATTTGACTGGTGATTTTGGCTAAGTGGAAGACTTGATTGAGCAAGAAAGATATATATATTTTTGTTCAACCTATAATAGTGTTGCAGTAATTTTTTTTTGGTTAAGTGGAAGACTTGATTGGCCATGTACAAATCGGTATACGAAATCTACGTTTGAGTCTCATACAAATGATTCAGACCATTTATTAATTCAAAATATTTTTGCAGATGGTCTTATGAAAAATTGGCTCAATCGGATAATTCAAGTGTTTAATCCAATGTAATATTTTTTTATTCTATAAATAAAGGAGTTAACGTTTTGATGAAGCAATGCGTTGTTTTTTTTTTTTTAAATCCAGCAAATGCGTTAGTAAGTAGTGGCAATAGGTTTAGGGTAAAATTGTCATTTTCATCTAAAGAGAACAAAAGAGTGTGCGTCGATTACTTTTGAAGAAAAAGTAAAAAGTTTTGTACTGGGAGTGCAGAGAAATGATATGCAAGGACATAAATTAAACTATTAAATATTATGTTTTGACATTCTTAAAATTGACCTACTGGGCTTCCATTTGCCGGACCGTTGAAGAAAAGTAAAAAGTTTTGTACTGGGAGTGCAGAGAAATGATATGCAAGGACATAAATTAAACTATTAAATATTATGTTTTGACATTCTTAAAATTGACCTACTGGGCTTCCATTAGCCGGACCGTTTCCCTTATCCCTTCCTTCTGAAGTTTTACTTTTGCGGATCGATATAACCTCTGCTCTCACTCATCTCTCTTAGCAGTGGCGGACCCAGGAATTGGACATAGTGGGGGCACCAATTTTCTTTGTAACTCCGTTATATGTGAGTTACAATTAAACACATTCACACCAAAATAATTCTAGCATCCATGATAATGTAATAATTTAATAGTATATATGCACTTTAAAAACAAGTTACTTGGGCAAATTTGCGCACCTTGACTATGTGTTAAAACAAAATTATTACATGTTTATCATTTTTTTTTCTATTATTAACTCTACAAGTACAAGTTTCGGGAACCAAAAATGTACAAATACAATGTGCAAGTTCATATTGAGTACTATACAAATGATGGGAGACGGTGGGGAGTGGGAGAAACCTTGGTTGTGAAAGAGTTTTTAGTGGATTTTGAAAAAAAAATAAAAGAAGAAAACTTCGTAGTGCGGGGGGAATTGAATTGTTTTAGTGGAATTTGAAAAAAAATTAAAAAGTGTGCAGGGGGAGTTGAATTGTTTTAGTGGAATTTGAAAAAAAATTAAAAAGAGTGCAGGAGCATGGGGAGTTGAACTCACGCCGCTGACTACTAAGAGCTTGTTGCCAACCATTGCACCAAACTTCAACTTGTTACAACATATTAGCATATATATAATATATAGACACAAAACTGGGAAATTTTTTTTGAAAAAAAAGGGCGTGGGGCACGTGACCACACGTGCCATATGGTGGGTCCGCCCCTGTCTCCTAGATTCGTTTCCACCAAAGCTACCCTAGTTTTTTTTTGATCCGCAAGCTACCCTAGTTGTTAGCCTGTTTCAAACATCAAAACCAGTACTTCTCTTCGAGTACCAGTTCCTCTTTTTTGCAAATACCGTTCAACTACGATAATCATTACTGGATGTGCTTGAAGATTGATATGGTGTGACATGTAGCCTATCTATTCTACTCAAAGTCGTCTCGAACCATTGGCAAAGATAGAAAAAAAAGGGGTGAACTACTGGTGCAGAATATTTATTTGCTTTACTTTTGACATGCATTCACTTATTAAGAAAGTTTTTCCTCTAAATCATGAAGTTAAGCTTATGCAGCTATTACGAGTGATTCCCTTGGACAGGGTAAAAATATGCATGAGGTACTGAAGCATGCGTATGGGTCGAACTATGTCCAAGATGTGAGCCTGTATAAGGTGCATTGGCTCGCGGAACAACCCTTGCAATTGGATAATTATAACTGTGGGTTATTTGTTATAAAGTACATGCAGAGCGCACCGTTGTCGCCTGGTTTTCAAATGGTAACTATCGATTTTCAATATCTCTTAAACAGAATATAAGTCAACAGGATTGTATACACTAACTTATTTTGTACAAAGTTCAATCCAATTGAAAGATGCAGGTTGCTGGTAGCTAGACTTGTTGAAAGATGTGGATAATAGACGTGTTTTGGAGTTTAAAAAAATCAGTTTGATATGTGTAACATGAGGCAGCTAGGTTCACACACAATAACATTGCAACCCATCTTTCGTGTAATTTTTCATATTCATTTTTTCTATCAATGTTACAGAATCTACTCTCTTCATATGCAGGGTAAAATACTAGAATTAAGGCTATATATACTTCAGGATGACAAGGCTAGTATGACTGATAATGCGGCTAAAAAGGTTGATCGGTCCAATTGCAAGAGAGCTAAAAAGTAGGCCGGGCTAAGAATGCTCTTTGTCAAGCGTTTTTCATTTCGGATTACATCGCCCACCATTTAGGTCATTGGTTTTGGAATCAAAATCCAGTGCTTCAGCTATCAATAGGGTAAAATTTTTGGTTGTTTAGCTCGCAATAAATGCCCTGATAGTAAATCTGTTTAGAGACATTGATGTACAGTTATCATTTATTCATCCTTGACTCCACGCCGAACTGTGGCAAGTAATTTGACTGATTTCTACAACAGGGCTCCGTTTGTTTGGACGTAAAATATTTTCCTGTAAGTTGTTTTGCCTATTTTTCAGTGTTTGGTTGTGTCAAAAATGAGAAAAACATTTTACATGTAAAACATTTTTCATCAATTGGATTAAAATGACTTACCCTTAAATTTTTCGTAAGTTATTTTTCGAAATGAACCCGCTGCCTCGTACTGCAATTTTCGCTGCTCAGTTTCCTCGATCGTCGGTCCTGACCCACGTTCAATTCCAATAATCTCAGATCTCTCCACCGTTTAAGCCCCCTCTTTCTCTCTCTCTACACTATTTTGTTGATTTCTGAAAATATTTTCAAGTGCCAATTTCAAATATCGGAAAATAAATGTATGAAGGTTGTTTTCTGAAAAAATATTTTACATGAAAAATATTTTATATTGTAAAACATTTTACATCAAAACAAATGGAGCCTAGTTGTGGATATTTTGAAATTGGACTTGAGTTGCTTGACAGAATTTCCGAAAAAAAGATGTCAACTTATATGGTGATGCATGGTGTGGGATGTTTGAATTTTTTGCAGTTTTATTAGGCTTTTTTTTTTCTATTTCTTTTTGGATTAGGACACAATTAAAAATTGGAATTTGGACACAATTAAAAACGGGAGAGGTCAATCAACTATTGCGGGCAGCCAAGTTTGGGATGAGGACTATAAAGTTTTTTGGAAGACAAGGTTAATATTGGGGGGGACAAGAACCAAGTTTATTGCAAACTCAAAGGCATGGATGTGAAAGACAACAAAGTTTCACGTATATGTTGAATGAAACAAATAATGATGAATAGTAGTTCACTTGTTTGTTTTATGGAAATGATATATTAGTATTAGTATTACGACGGCTTTTGTTGAACCAGTGAATGTTGCAAGGTTGCAATGTGTTGGATTATGGTAGTCAAACATATCGTGTCGTGTCCGTGTTGTATGTTGAAAGATGAGTCTCAAGGTAATTTCTGAAAAATTCGACAAAGTTTTTCTTATTTTCGGTCTAACCCGACGACACAACGTCTCAGTCAGCAGTAATCAATAGTAGTAACAGAAAAAAAGAGAAAAACACTGTGAATGTTGCAAGTTTGCAATGCGTTGGATTATATTTGATAAATGCAACTTATGGTAGTCAAACGTATCGTGTCGTGTCGTGTCCGTATCGTATCTTGAAAGACCTCAAGGTATTTTCTGAAAAATTCAACAGAGTTTTCCTTGTTTTTGGTCTAGCCCGACATCATAGCGTCTTAGACAGTAGTAGTTAGCAGTATCAATAAAAAATGAGCCAATTCAATTGCAATTGAAACGGAAGTTTTAAATCTAGCATATATGAATACATAATGTTTTACAAAAGAGGCATGAGCCGATTATCATCATCGTCGTCTATCCTAAGCTATATTATAAGCAAGATGAAAAAGAAAAATCCTAAGTGTCGCTACCAACTACTCTTGGCTGGACGCTCCATCTCTTTTGGAAGTTTCCAATTGTATCACGTATAGTTGTTGCACAGAAAGGAGCACCATTCGAAGTACCTTGAACAGCGGCATATTGGGTACTTCAATTCAATGTGACTCTAAGCTCTGGACCAGCACAAACATGCATACTGTCATGATACAATGTTTCATCTTCGCATACTGCCATGATAGTTCTGCATATCAAGTCATTATTAATGAGAGATCGATTAAAGACAAACTCAAACAAAAACAGAATTTGAAACTTGACGAAAGAAAAATATGACACAAACATATTCTTGTTAATGTAGTAGAAAGAAGAAAACATAGAGAAGAGAAATAAGAAACAGAAAAATAAGGAAAAAGTGGAACTAAAGTCATAAAATACAATTATTCAAGGCCTAGGATGGTTGTCTAAAAACTACTTAGAAGTTGCCAACTGCATTATCCTACCAAAACAGATTTAAACAGAGTTGTTTGTGTTCATAGTTTTAATTTTCATTCACTAGGACGGTTCCTCTAATGAGGATAAATCCAGCGATTAATAAACAGAGACCCCAAATATTTTTAGAGCGTCACTACCTGCTACTGCGAAAAATGGGTTATATAGACATCAAAGCAAAGTTTTGCACATTAAGTTGGAAGAGGGCTTGCGTTTGCCTCCAAAGTACTTGTGGTTTATTTGGAAGGTCTTGTACCGGATTTTAGCCGTCAAGGATGCTTTGTTAAGGAGGAATGTGAGTGTTGATCTGAGTTGTCCTATGTGTGGTCAAGAGGTGGAGACAATTGAGCATTTATTTTTTCAGTGTTGGTTTGCTAAAAGGGTGTGGCGGGCTTCACATTTGGGTTTTAATTTTGATGTGGGCTCCCCAGTTTTGTGTGGGGTTTGGTTTGCGAAGGGGTTGACGGAGGCGCCCTCTTTGGAGTTTGTTTGGGACTCAAATTTTATTTTGTGGTCTATTTGGTGTATGTATAATGAAGTTGTATTTCACAATGTTGACTGCGACTTAGTTAATCCTTTGGATAATGCGTTGGCCTGCTTTTCAGGCCTCAAGAATTCATGCAAGTTAAGGAAGAAATGTGAGTTGCAAGATGGTTGGCATTTTAGTATTGGTAGTGGAGCTACTTCAAAGAGGTCTGAGTTGCAGTTTGTGTTTGGAAGAGGAGGGGATGATGTTCGGGGTTTGTTTCTTTTCCTTACGGATGGTGGGTGGCTGGCCAGTACAGAAAGGGGTGTGATGGCTTGGGTGTTCAAGCAGGAGATGGTGGGCAAGAGGTGGCATATCAAGTAGCCAGGTGTAGCTCCTCTTCGGCAACTATGGTAGAAATCAGGGCTGGTTTGTTAGAGCTGGATTGGGCCTTTGGTCAAGGGTTGCGGGAGATTTGCATTCGTACTGATTGTGTAGCTTTTGTGCAGGGGCTTCTCAATCCTATAGATACAGAGTTTAGCGTGCAAACGGCTCTTATGGATTTTTGTTCCTTATGTACTCGTTTTAATGTAGTTAAAGTTGTTAAGGTGATCAAGCAAGTAATGCAGGCTGCTCATGTGAAAGCAAGGGCCGCAGCTTTATTGAACTTGTAATCTTGTATTTTAATTTAATGCATTAAGCTTGTTTGTCCCAAAAAAAAAAAAAAAAATTGGAAGAAAACTATCAGCATACGGCTTGCAGATTCAATAAGACTCACCAAGACATCCACAGAAAGCTTCAAGCTTAGGAGCAAAGAACTTCCATCAGACCCAGCAATTTCATTAAGCAATACATCTGGAAAGATGTCAGTTCCGAAGTAGTACGTAAGTGTAACTAACTACAAAAATGCAGCCACAAGAATAAATATTACACAAATAATACCATGCGTTAATTTCAAGATATCCTACATGCGTTAATTTCAAGATATCCACCTGCCTTAGCCCTCCGTATCTTGCCTATTCTTTTTCCTTTTCTTGGCATTACTTAACTGACTGTTTTTTTTTTTTTGGAATTTGGAAGTAAAATTCCTCTCATCCTAATCCCTGCCCCAAAGGGTATTCCTTCTTGAATATTCTATCAATAACTTTAAGCTGAATATTGATCAGAAATCTAACTCAGAAACCACAAAAGCCCATCAGCCAGGATCGAATAGTTGATAGGCAAAAATGCTCACAATGAGATGAGATCAAAGACTTGCAAACAATCAAATAAGATGCATAAATGATTGCAACATCAACAGAGAATGAAATACACCAAAACTAATTGAAATTGGAATACTAATTGGAACCTAATTTTTTGTGCAAAAATCCCCAATATCTACGAATTGAAATTGGAATCCTAGTTCGATCGATACCAGCTTTCGAGAGAGAGAGAGAGAGTGCTTGACGATTTCCTAATCCTAAATTAATGGGTTGCCCCAAGCGTAGGGCGGAGACCGACGTAGCACAATATCCGGTAGGTCCGGAGTCGAATCCACAGAGACGGTGATGTGTGCTGACTAAACTCGGGTTGTTATTAATTAAACTGGCTCTTAGGTAGCCACCCCTTGTCGTTTTGGTTGAGATTAACTAAAACCTAGAAAATTGATTATACTTTTCAAATAATTAAAAAGGAGGTACGGTCGTAGGATTCATAACACTCGTAACCAGTCCGGATTAATCTGCTTCATTCGATGTTCTTAAAAACGTTCAACTTAAGATTGAAAAAGATACCCCGCAAGATGCGAGATCCTATGGTCGCCGTATACCCATGCGCAGCGGAGAATACGTTTTGGACCCTTATTCCCCCGTTCACATGGGCTCCGACAATGCCCGGATTCGTCCGCGGGAAGTATTTTTCCAATCAAAAATCGTCTTTACATTGTTTGAAAGTAAAGCAGCGCCCGAACTGGCCACGGTGTGTTAATCACTCTGCGACCTTACCTAAACGACACTACTCACTGAACATCATGCATAAAATAAAAGAAACTCTAACTTGAAACATGCTTTTATTGCGCGAGATGAAAAATAAACAGAAAAATATCAATTAAACAGAGCCAGCGAATAACTTTTATAAAGAACAGAAATTAAATAAATTACCGCAGTGCGAGTATTTAAATAAAACTTAAAATAACAGAAAGGAAATAAAACGCAGAAGAAACCTTAACAATATTGGGAACAAAGATCGGCAGCCCCGTTCTTCATTCTTTTCGTCGAAAAGTTCCCGCAGCCTAAAAGCTGCTGCTGAAGTCATTCTCCTATTCCTTTTATAGGCTAAATATACTTTAATTACACAGGGCTCCCTCGGACTATGTATAATATCAATTCACAAAATCAACTTTAAAGCACTTTGCATTTTGAACCCCAAACTTTCTTTTACTTCTGTTTTTATCCAAATTTCGGACAACAGGCTCGAGCAACCTATAAGCATAAAAAATACATAATAAAAATCAGTTAACAAAAATAAAAGACTAATAAATGTAGATTGAAGGGCCAAAATATATATATTTTGGCACTTATCACACCCCCCAACTTACACTTTGCTAGTCCTCGAGCAAAGAAAATAAAGAAAACAAATTAAAACTGATAGTTCTTTTAAACCCCCAGGCGGCCCCGGTAGGACGAGTAAAGTCTCGTGAGGGTTTTCAGCAGTGATCACCCACAAAACACATTGAACCTCTTCACCTGGAATCCAAAACTTGTCATACAACTCATTGGTCCATCAAGCAAAGAATGCCCAGCTACCACAAAGATATAAGAAGGCGTAAATAGTTCCAAACGCTATCAAGTCAAGAAATAAACCATGACACCTAGGCTTAGCAAGTGTGTGTGACATGAGTCTCAACCAAAAGTGCGCAACGACTAACCGCTCTCTCCAGACCGAGTCTCGACTTCAATCCTCACCGTGTCATGCACTCACAACTAAAATCACTCGAAACAAGGTGCATAGTATGAACTCTCAAGTGTGCGGTTAGAAGTTATATAAATGAAATCAAAACACTCGCACACTATGACACGAAAAGAATGCTTTGTATGGTGAACACATGGTCTCATGAATGGAATACCAAGTATTGGAACTCTCTCTCACATCCATCAATCCACTTCCCATCACCCCTAGGATCAAATAGGACTTTAATGTTGGTTGGAACGTTGGGTAGTTGAAAGTGTGTAAAGGTTGAGGTAAAACATCATGTGTTTGAGAAAAGGCAAACAACTTGGAGCTAATTGAACAATGCGTGCCCTTTTTTCTGCTCTTTTCAACTCCACCTTATCTCTCCTTCTAACGTTTTAACATTTTTCAACAATAAAGCACGATTCCTCCTTTTCATCTATATCGGTACCCCTTCTATTTTTTCTTTCTTTTGTTTTTTTTTTCTTTTTTAAAGGGCACCACTAATTCAAACACAAAAGTTCACAGTTCATCCAAAAATTACACCTTTATACTTTTGCCTTTCTCCAAAATCATATGGAAGGTGGAGCTAACCAAGAAAAGGCTAAATATATATAAGGCTCAAAGTGGCTCACAAGGGATAAATGGAAAAACAAAGGAACGAACCGGCTCAAATATCAATAAAATGCCTATAATCCTCTCCCAGGGGTGTAATTAACATCCATGTGACTAACCAAAATCCAAGAGATGTTATGCATTCAAGTTCCAACACTCAACAATCAAAAATAATGAGACCATAACAAATAGGCTCTTTCCATGACAAACTAAGAGTTAAAGTGACACCACTCCAATAAAAGATAGGGCCCAAAAGCTCACTAGGGCATAAGTCTCCACTAATCTAGCCATCAAGATTGGTTAAGTCACAGCTCACAAGTGGTCAAGGCCCAAATAAACGTGACGTACAATAGTGCTATACAAAAGGGTTATGATCAACTTTTTAAGACAAGCTAGCAAGTAGAATTACTAAGCCCAAAATAGATATCACTATGGTAGGCAACACACCTCAACTCAATTATTCAACAAGTAATCACAACAAGTGCCAAATCGCATGCAAAAAGAGTCCCACTATTTTTAAAATTTTTGAATTTTTTTTTTTAACCAAAGTAATCCCTCCCCCCAACTTGAACCATTCGATGTCCTCATTGAATGTAAAAGAATAAAAATATAGGACATAAAAGAAAAAGAAGGGAAAGGTATCACCTCGAAACGTAGAACTACGCAAGAAATAAGATAGTGGGAAGAAAGACCCCCAACTGGAACGAAAGCGTCCTGCAACGTTAGTCCTCAAAGACAGCAAGAAAAATAACTAAAAGAAATAAATAAAGCAAGAAATAAAAGGAAAAAAAAAAACCATCCACTTTCTTCACGCGAAAGACACGGGTACTACTTTTCTCCCAATTTCTCAAGCGAGAAACGGGTGGCTATACCAGACCAAAAAATAAAAAATAAAAAATCATATACGAACAGCCAAAGGCAAGTACTGAATATTTATTATGCTAATGAGAGCTAAGACAATGAACATAGCACTCCATTCTACACCTTTTATCAAAAATTGAATTCGACCATGCCACAAGATAAGATATTTCGAATAGCGCATTTGCCGAATTTGATTTAGACACTTAAGTTCAACCAAGTGCTTGGCCCAAACTAGATCAATTTTCAAAGCGTTGACAAAGTCCACAAGATATGGATAATAAACTAAATTAAATTCATCAACACCAAGAAAATCAATCTGCTCCACATTTAAAAACTCTTGTGAAAGTGGAGACTCAGTAAGAGGGATGGCACAATCTATAGCTAGGAGTACTTGATTATTTATGGCAATTATTGGGAATGACTCCTCAAAAACTATTGCCAATGACTCCTCAAAAGCTATTGGCAATGACTCCTCAAAAGGCATATAGCCTTCACTAATGACAAGCGGTTCAATTTTCTCCTTTTTCCTTCCATCAGAATTCGTATCCTCTGGAAGCGGCTCTATTTCCTCTCTTTCTTTAGCATCAAAATTGGTATCCTCCGAACTTTCAGTCAACTCACAAAATTGGAGCTTTTGGGTTAATTCATCTAAGAAATCCCAAGCGTCTTCAGGGGTTTTATCCAGGAATTCGTCAGTAGACCTAAAATCCACCTCGCATGGCTTAAGGTTTAAACCACGGCAAAAGATAATCAGAAGACTACCAAGCTCACAATTAAAACTCGACCAAGAGAATACAACAAATTTAAATCGCTCCCAACACTGTGACAAAGACTCATCATCATGTTGAGAGAAATCGGATAGTTCTTCTAAAAGCATATGAGTCTCATATGAGGGATTGAAATGATTGAAAAATTGTATTACAATCTCACTCCATGTCAATCTTGGACTCAAACAATTAAGCCAATCTAGAGCACTATCACGCAAAGATGCTGAAAATACATGTAAAAGAGCCATTTCATCTCTACCAAAAGCTTCCTCAAGGTTATGAACATGTGAAAAAGGATTTTCTGAACCAAAACCATAAAATATAGGAAGTGACACTGGACAATCAAATTGTCTTGCATAACCTCCATACCACCTTGCAAAATGGGCCATTTTTTTTTTTTTGCTTTTCAACAATTAAAAAAAATAAAGAACTAAAAAGAAAACAAATAAAAAATAACTACCCGAATTCTTAACACATGTGACCGTCCCCGGTAACGGCGCCAAAAATGCTTGACCGATTCCTAGTCCTAAAATAATGGGTTGCCCCAAGCGTAGGGCGGAGACCGACGTAGCACAATATCCGGTAGGTCCGGAGTCGAATCCACAGAGACGGTGATGTGTACTGACTAAACTCGGGTTGTTATTAATTAAACTGGCTCTTAGGTAGCCACCCCTTGTCGTTTTGGTTGAGATTAACTAAAACCTAGAAAATTGATTATACTTTTCAAATAATTAAAAAGGAGGTACGGTCGTAGGATTCATAACACTCGTAACCAGTCCGGATTAATCTGCTTCATTTGATGTTCTTAAAAACGTTCAACTTAAGATTGAAAAAGATACCCCGCAAGATGCGAGATCCTATGGTCGCCGTATACCCATGCGCAGCAGAGAATAAGTTTTGGACCCCTATTCCCCCGTTCACATGGGCTCCGACAATGCCCGGATTCGTCCGCGGGAAGTATTTTTCCAATCAAAAATCGTCTTTACATTGTTTGAAAATAAAGCAGCGCCCGAACTGGCCACGGTGTGTTAATCACCCTGCGACCTTACCTAAACGACTACTCACTGAACATCATGCATAAAATAAAAGAAACCCTAACTTGAAACATGCTTTTATTGCGCGAGATGAAAAATAAACAGAATAATATCAATTAAACAGAGCCAACGAATAACTTTTATAAAGAACAGAAATTAAATAAATTACCGCAGTGCGAATATTTAAATAAAACTTAAAATAACAGAAAGGAAATAAAACGCAGAAGAAACCTTAACAATATTGGGAACAAAGATCGGCAGCCCCGTTCTTCATTCTTTTCGTCGAAAAGTTCCCGCAGCCTAAAGCTGCTGCTGAAGTCATTCTCCTATTCCTTTTATAGGCTAAATATACTTTAATTACACAGGGCTCCCTCGGACTATGTATAATATCAATTCACAAAATCAACTTTAAAGCACTTTGCACTTTGAACCCCAAACTTTCTTTTACTTCTGTTTTTATCCAAATTTCGGACAACGGGCTCGAGCAACCTATAAGCATAAAAAATACATAATAAAAATCAGTTAACAAAAATAAAAGACTAATAAATGTAGATTGAAGGGCCAAAATATATATATTTTGGCACTTATCACTCAGGTATTGAGGGTAGCCTAGCAGGACCTTGAGGGCAGCCTGATGGACCTGAATTGTGTGGATAGTCTAGTAATATCTCATGATATTGAAGGTAACAGGTCATTTAAAATATGTTCAATGAAATACTGAGTTCGTAAGACGATGGATGCTATGGTGCAGGTATGATTATGAAATGTGAGATTCAAAAGAAGGATTTTTTTCGGGTGTAGTGGAAGCAGAAAAAAATTATCACGAGGAAGGGCACGAACCATAGACTACTCATAAAATGGTATACTGGACTTGGGCCCCCATTTCGCTAAGGGAAACAAGTACTTATTTTTTGAATTAAGGTCCAGTTTGATAACAGTGATAGATGGGTGGGATTCGTAAGAATATGGGATTATGATTGAGATTGGTAATGAAAAGGGATTAGTAATGAGAATGTTTGTTTGAAATGGGATTAGATGATGAGATTGGATTGACAGAAGTGGTTGGTAATGAGAAGGCATTGGGACTAGACTATCAATACCATCTCCCCAGGTTATCCCTAATCCCCCCATTTTGGGGGATTCGTAATCCCACCAAATTAGCAATCCACACCAACTTTGTGAAACCAAATAAAATACTAGGAAATGCATCACCTTTATAATCCAATCCCATCCCCCAAAACTTTTATCAAACGGGGCCTAAAGGTTATGTAATATGAGAGAATAATCGGTCTCGTAAAACGAGAAATAAGTACTCAAAAATTAAGAATCTTAGCGGAACGGGAAATCCCCTATTCTGTGCTACAATGAATTTTACATACAAAATGAGTATACAGAAAAAGAATACAGAGGACTTCCTTAAGTGACATAGGACTTCCTCAGTTTAACACATTAGATACATGGATCAAAGAATTCTTGAATCCGCCGTGTGTTAGAGGTGAACTGTGCTTTCATTCGCGGAACCTCAGTCTTCGAGCTTGAGTTTTTATACCTTCTAGGAAGATGGCCAAGCGCGTTTCCGATATTCTCCGAGCGCCCACATTGGGAATATATTCCTGTATTGTGCATAATGTAGCATGCAGTTTTTCATGTAGACACCGGTAATTTCCTGAACAAAAAGAACAAAAGAAAAGAAAATATGAGATAAGAAGTTCTGCATGACACAAACTCTGGTATCGTATTCTCATTCTATCTTGGCATGCAAAAGTGTGTAACTACCTGTTGAGGGAAATCACCATCGGCCATTTGCGCGTTTATTAAAATCTTCGCTGCTTTATGTAATGGTGTCAAATCTCTTTGAGCCTGGAAATATAAAGATATTAGTAATAAAGAAGATGCAAAATACTCGCAATACTTCTGATCTGGAACTTATTTTCTTACGACGTGTGAGTACGCAATTCAAAACTTAAGATATCGAGACTAACTTGTCCGCCATAAAGAAGTCCCAGCATGGCCCATGATGTTTGTACCAGATTCGTTCGATTCCCTTCCAACGGTTGGTATTTCTGTTTGACATAAACATTAAACATGAGCGAGAAAATTTTATCACGAATCGTGCACCATATCATTGGTCACTAAAGAATAAAATCAAATACGCCGATATTTTATTTTTGCTTTACATTTGAGCCAAGGATATCATCAGATCCATAATAAACATAAGTGTTGGAGTTACCATAGATGGGCATGATTCATGGCTTTCACCCCAACCCCCTTCTTCGTTTTGTGTTGAAAGCAAAAATTCAACTGCTCTACGGACTGCTTCACTGTTGTTGTATGTCTTTCCTACCGAAGCCAACCCCCCCAGAACGAAAAATGTGCCATAGATGAAACAAATTCCCCAGTATCCGTACCTGCCAATAGGGTCGTACATATTTGAGTCGTTCACCTATCTGTTCCCAAAGTAATTCTATTTGCACACATGAGTCCAAAAGAAAGCAGTGAAAACTCACCAAGAACCATCAGGCCATTGTTTCTCTTCTAGAAAACGAATTGCTTTTGCCACTGAGGTTTCTATTTCTCTCTCTCTATGACCTGGGTGCAAGCGTTTGAATGCCACAAGGGCTTGGATTATCGAAGCAGTGCACTCAACATGCCTAAGAAGGATCATATTGTTAGTTATATGGACCAGCCATTGTTTATAAACTATATGACGAAGATAATACAGGTTTAAGTTCTTACTCTTTCTCGACCACAATGTCAGCAAATATTTCCGAAGGATTCAAAGCCTGAGAAGTTTAAAAAGTTGTAAAAAGGATTTGACAAACCATCGCATTGTTTCATCGGTGTGTCACTATTTAAAAGTGAACAAAGAAAGAAAAGACATGGCTTGTTTTAGAACTTCTTTAGTAAGAACGAGCGTAAAAGGAGGCTTGTGCGACAATAACTCTTTGTAGAACCAAAAAATTACCTGTAAATATGGTTGTGGAACCGGGGGCTCCCATATTGCAAACCCACCACTTTCAGGGCTCTAAAAGTTAGATAATTCAGTTAGTTAAGTTATGAATTACCAAGTTGTGAAGTAAGTTTATAAATAGCAGTGAATAATATGATCTATGTAGTACTTGTAAGTAAAGCAACCCATTCACAGCATCGTGCAATCGCTCGACATCAGCTTTTTCTCCAGCAATTTCAGAAGGCATTTGAGAAAGTAGGAGTAGACACTGCATGCAAAAGAAAAAAATTTGGTTACGGCGGACAATGAATTTCTTAATTGCTTCAAATATATGCTGATGAATATAGATGTAGATTACCTTAAGCGATTCTGCTGTGCAATCCGAAACCCCCCAACCATGGTCTTGATCAGATAAAGTTCACGATCCTTTAGTAAAGTGCCGATACATACTCTTGAAATCCCCAGCTGGATTTTCTTTGACCTTCAATTTAACAGTATAAACAGCTAAATGAAATTTCATTAAACTTAACCATACTTATGTAATTGTGTGTATGTACACAGACATGCATATCATTGGATAGGAAAGAAACCTGTGATTCTTTGATGAAAAAATGTGCTTTCTTTAGTGAGTCACCGTATTCGTCAACCATATTGCTGGCAATAATTGCCTGAGTTACAAGACTACAATCCCATAGCTGACTGCCAAAACCCTGCAATGAAACAACTGAATTAATTGACAATTGAGCCTGAATGGAACATCGAGCTTACATTATAAGTGACAATCTCTAAATGAATAATGACGAAACCAGAATTGAGATTGTCATAAAAAAAAACTAACCTGCATTGTCATTCCATCTTCGGCCAGCCACAAGTAATCCGGAACTCTAGCTAGATGGTACTTGAACTCATCACCATTTGGGTCCTCTGCCCAGCAACACATCATGTGCAAACTCTGCAACAGAAACAACTTCAACAGGATTTACAATTTTACAATCAAGTTCTCTAGTTTAGGAGACTTAATTACCTTTTCTACACATCCTATGGCAATGTATCTGCTGCTCTCTGCTCCATAACGCATGTACTTAATCGCTTTTTGCATGGCTCTCTCTCTAATCTTGTTGAAGGGCCAACGGGTTATAATTGGCTCGCTCAAGTAATGAAGACCATCCCAAAGTAAGTCTTGTACAAAGGTACGAGGGTAGGAGTTATCCTCCTGCAGTAGCAATAAACATATCGGAATTGTAATTTCCTAACTTATGCATGAATCGTAAGACAGAAAGGATCAACAATACACTTTACCAACCTTACAACAGTCATGTCGCGCTTTGTTCCAGCAGATTTCCTCATATGGCTTGGTGTGAATTTCTTGTCTCAATGCCTTGACTAGATTAGTGATCGGCCCATGGTATTTCTTCCCATACAAATACGACATGGGCATGTAAGCCGTGCGACAATAGCACCACATTTTCGCTAATAAAAGAAATAGATGTTGATCAGACCAGGCTACATAATAGTACAAAGACACACTATAGAAAATCGTAACTCTCATGAATTTGATTCTCTCAACAAAAGTAAGTAAACCAACTTTTCGCTACCTGGATGATAAGGGAAAAATGAAGGAAAAAGCCAGAACTCTGGAGGCAAAGGATTGCTGCCTGCCCATTCATACACACCTAGCACCTGAAAAGGAGAGATTCAAAACAATCCATCAATTTTATCTTAAGAAGAGAGAACATATTTCCACAAATTTTCCTTGAAGTTTGAAAGAAAGTTGCATCATACCGAAAGATAGACCTTTCCCCAAGAAGGAATTCCAGTTGCACCACCATTGTCAAGAATCCACTTCCGGCCTTTGGCCATTGCCCCATTTTCTCCATCATCGGGCCCTTCTCCTAGCAGTCGCAAGGCAACATAGCTAAGTGCCGAACCGATCATGGTGCTGTGGCCTTCTATATAGAATCCCCATCCCCCATCATCGTTCTACATAGCAAACATTGCGCCAATAGCTTAGATACACATTGGACTAGTTTGGATTTTCTATGCCAAAGATTCATGGGAATTGGACTAGAACTTACCTGATGAAGATAAATAAAGCGAATCAACTCCTTTTTGTGTTCTGCTGTTAGAATTGTATTGATTGCTCCACTAATGTATAGGATGATTATCTGCAAAAAAAATTGTAACACTCGTAATTGGTTCAACAGGAACACTCAGATGGCTTGAAATCAAAGGAGAAAAAACTATCTGATTAGTATACTCAACTAAGGATATTTAGTTACCAATGCAGGGTATCTAGGGCCAGCTTGCACGCACCTCAGACTAATCCCTACATCCCCTCCCACAGCTATTTCGCATGCTTACGCTTGGGGGGTGAGGTGGTGTTTTTTGACTGGAAATGGTATCTGTCAATAATGGGGAGCAAAGACTAGTTCTCCCTAAATTTTTTATCCGAATTTTTTTTCAGTATTTTTTACCTTTTGTCTTAATTTTTGGAATTAATCATTTATCTCGACGAGAGAAATCAAAAAAGTCTAAAAATGTAGACCGTAGTTGAATTTTTTTTTAAATAAAATGACACTAAAAACAAAAATACCAGCCGTTTGATATTTTTTTCGTTCTCAGTAATTCATAATTTTTTTTACCTTTTAAACTACTATCATCGAGACGACTGAATAACCCAAAATGTAAAATAAATCTCACAAAACTTCAAGAAAACTGCGCTAAAATACCAAAAGAAGAATGGAGAGTGGATGTAAATTGCCAAATGGCCACATGATTTCACTTCCCATCGGACAAAAGCACACATAACATAAAAGTTAAAACCTATCACTACGTAGCGATCTTTCGGACTTGTGCTACCCAAAATGCCCACCCGTATCGCTCGGTGCTCACTTTATATGTATTGCTTTGTATCTAATCTTTTGCCCGCTAAACGACCGCTTTAGGTGCTCTGGCGCCAAAAAATAATTTAAAAAAATTATGACCACCTACATCCGATTAACTATGTATCATTTAATACTCCCGCTACTACTACACCGCTACCACCATGCAGTCCACTACCACTTTTAAAACCTGGACATATTTTGCTCCTTAGTCAATGTACAATATATTGTTGCATTTTATATGCTTGATACCACTATGCAGTCCGCTACAATTGTTGATGTAATTATATGTATGTATACATACATATATGTGTGTGCGTGTGTACGCGTGAGTGCGGGGGGGGGGGGGGGGGGGGGGGGGGTTCGCCTTACTAGGGGAGGTGTGAAAAACATGGGACCGGCATTTTCAGCTGGCCAGTGGCCATCACTTGATTGGATTGCACGATTTAATCGAATAGCTTTCCTCAAAGCAGTTGTTACGGCTTCATACTTCACTTCTTCTGTCTCCCCCAATCTCACTGGTGCGATACTCAAATCAATATTCTTGTTTTCCTTTTTCAGCTGTAAACAAAATTGCACTACTTTTTATGGTCGATCAGGCCAAAAAGCGATTTTTTTTCTGTCTCTTTTTACGGGGACAAACAAACACAACTTATATTGACAAAAAAAAAATCAGATACAAGTTGGAGTTTGTAGTTACCTGCATCCGCATTAGAAGATCAGCACAAGGTGGGGCTCGCGTTCGGTCTTTTTTAGAGTTGTCCTTGTACTCCTGTCGAGCTTGTTCAACTGCTTCGCGCTCTTCCGGCGTCCCTGCATCAGGGTCGAATTCCCAAATTTGTCTGCCAACATAGTTGTTGGTGCTAAACAAATATGGTCCCTTGCCTTCAGCAATCTTTAGCTTCCACATTTTCTAACTAGTGCTTTCTTACTAACTACACAGATGCTTTTGCTATATCTCTGCATTCATAAGCTCACAATTTAGAAATACACCATTTTTGTATAGGTTCTTCTATTTGATGCATTCGAAAATTGAAATTCCGAAAAAGTTTTTTTTTATTTTAAAAAATCTAAAATCTATAAGCCATAAATATGAGTTAATATTTTGGAAAGCTTTTTTCCAGGTTATTCTTTGGCTTTCAGCATTTTTTTGTAGCTTCTTTGTTTTTTGGGGGGCTTGTTTGTACTTGCAGCTTGGCCTTTGGGTGATGTTTGCGAACATAATACTATTTAGACAAATGCGTTTGTTTTTTCACAGAAATGCTAGCCATTTTTGCAAGCCCAAAGAAGGTAGTAAATATGCGGTAATAATTGACCAAAGCAGTAGACAAAGTAATAATTAGAGAAAAGAATTAGGATTGCCTGTGTATAACATCTTGATTTTCGGATACGTAGTTTTAAAAGATTTTCCAAAATAATTTCTTAAATAAAGGACATTTTCTTTAAATAACAACAGAAGCTTAATTTAATTACAATACTTTGAAATTAACTGAGAGAAATTAAATAGAGCTACTACTGACACGATTGATTCTTCTAGAGGCTGTCTTCAAGTTGATATGATCCTTCAGCTCCGTCTTCTATACCTTGTGTGAAATGCCATGGAAACGTAGTAACGTGATTGACGACACTCAATAGATAATCTCAACCCTACTAACCCTTTACTTTATAGTTAAACAGTCATTCAATATAAAAGCACTGCAGAAGAATTACACATCATTCTTTTTTTACTACTCGTTAACTCAAGTGAATTCTGGATTCTTCTCCACAAGATACCCTTCCTCTAACATTCACAAAAATTTTGACCGTCCCATGGAATAACTCTTCTCTTATTTGTCCTGCAACGAGGTTCGAAGTGAATACAATTAAATTATGTATTGATCAATACGGATTCGTCCACAACCATTATAGGAGAATAGCTCACCATGACATCTCAAGCGTTAGAGGTCACATCATCTTAATACCGAGATCCCTTTTACTGTCTCCCAACTCTATACACTGGGTGCTTTACCATACTCATAATCCACACATTGGGTATTGTACCATATTCAGGAATCCTTTACAGTTTTCCAAAATACTGTACTTGGAGTCTTTTACCGTTCTCCAACTCATCTAAAGGTATTTTAAAGTACTAGGGTCCTTTACGGGCACCCAACATCGTAAATCAATTTTACATTTTATCCTTTACTTGTCCATGTCTATGTGTTCACTACTTGAAACCATCCCATGAGCCTAAGTCGAATCTAGCACGTTCATCTTAATTCATCAATAAAACTCAACTCATAACATAATACATTTGAATGAGATAACAAGTATATCAATTAATAGTGTGTGAGTATGTAAAACACGTAATGTATTATGATTGGACCGGCACCCTTACGTTTATTATATGCACGGTAATTTTCTTAAACAAGTAAATTAATAATTTTCTTGACTTATTAATCTACATGTCTTTACTATAGGGTACAAATCCTTTGTTAACATTTTCGAGATTACTCACGTTACTATTTTTATGTCAAACATCTGTTTTCTATAAAAATTAATCATGATCTATATTTACAAAAAAGAAAAAAAAAAGGTATGTATTATCACTATATATAGTTATAAAAAAAAAACTAGCCAATAATTTTATTAAAGGTATTTGAGTCTTTGATACTCTAAAATACTGTTTTTATTCTTCTTCATATTTGTTGTATTATAAAATTACTTTTAAATTGTTCTAATAACTTATATAGATTAGAGTTAACATTTTCTTATTATGAACATTATGCTAACATCAATATATACTAGGCAGCAGTGTGTGATGATAAAACATTCTTATCTTTCTAATTTTTAATATAATAATGAAGTTGTAATAAAAGAAAATCAGTCATGGGTCCGAAACATTACACTAGGTAATTAGGAGGACTAAAGTGTTATTTTAACAAATGTTTTTAAAACCCATTTCGGTTCTTCACTGTCAAAGCCGCGCCACACCTCGGCCGGAAGCGGTTCGCCATTATTTTCAATTTCCATCACTCCGCAACATTAACACAACAATGTTATTCATACAATTTCTCACATGCATATGGGGCCTACAACTATGTGAGTGCTCCACATGTATGTAAGAGAGATTGTGTTTAGATTGTTGTGTGAGTATCATTTTTGTAACGCAATAAAAATTTAACGCATTTCGCTATCTCGTTTTCAATAGCAAAAAACTTTCAGCATTTTACTATTCCGTTTCCATTAACAAAAAAATTATCAACAAAAACTTTTTTGAGAATAAATTCTTTACACCGCTGGTGTAAACATTTGTTTCCTCCAAATCAATTGTATTGCGCCACGTCGCTATGTTTTATTAATTGGGACCACTGTTTTGACACGTGTTGCGATGCAATTGATTTGGAGGAAATAAATGTTTACACTGGCGGTGTAAAAAATTTATTCTCAACTTTTTTTGCTACAATAACTCTACTCACAAATCCATTAACAACTTATTCACTACCTGAAACAACTTGACATTTCTCAACAACTTATTCACTACAGAAAATACCTAACAATTTCTCAATCACAAATAAAATCTAGAAAATTTTCACTACCGAAAATACTCCTAAAAATCATTATGCAATCACCTAATATACGCAGGAGAAATCATTATGCAATCACCTAATATACGTAGGAGAAAGTAGTGAAGAGATTATTCTACCTCGAATCCGTCCGAGAAGGCAAAAAACGGTTTCGGAAAAATCGAAGAAGATGGCTGAGCAACAGAACACTCGGGCTGACTTTGGATGATTGGGGATTGGTTTGGAGGTGCTCGGAGTCGTGCTAGAATTGGTGTGTCTCAAATTTGTGTTCAGATGAGTGCGGAACCGAAACCCACTTGTTTTCTCTCTCTAAACCACTATTGTCGGAGTTCCAAGCTTTCTCTCTTCTCCTCTCTGAATGCAGTGGTGGTGGTGGTGTTTATGGGTTGTGTTTTTCGGATTGCAGAGAGGTGTATTTATAGCAGTGAGGGAGGAGTGGGGTGCAACATTTGGAGGTGGTGGGGAGGGTGGCCACTTGGTGTTGAGAACTGAAACGGAGTAGTAATTTTTTGGCTTTTCAAAAACTATAGTTGAAGTCTTCTTAGGTAGCCGCCCAGTATATCTAAACCATTCAATACTTTTTTAGACGGTTCGGATTAAAATTTGTTCCCTCCTCTTACTCAAACGCTTTTTCTCTTTTTTCTCTCTTCAAATTCGAGTCGTCCAAAAACCCTTGTCATCCTTATAATTTGCAATCATATGGAGCAGAATTTAATTACGAGAGTCCTTAAAAAAAAAATTAATTATGTCTCTTTAGAATAATATGATCAAAATAATAAGATCTTCGTATCAGTTCAAACGGATTCAAAATAGAGTACTTAATTTTTTAATCATATTTTTTAATATATAAACAATCTAAAAAAATTAAGTGCTCAAATTTTCAATCCGTTTTAACCGATGCAAAAATCTTATTATTCTGGTCATATTATTCTAAAAAGTCATAGTTAATTTTTATCTCTAGGTCTCTCATAATTAAGCATATGCTCTTTATTTAGGATCCTATGGAGCGATACGTGATTATGAGAGCCCTATAGACAAAATTTAACTATGACCCTTTAAAATAATATGATCAGAACAATAAGATCTTTGCACTCGTTCAAATGAATTGAAAATTAGAGTACTTAATTTTTTTAGACTTTTTATATATTAAAAAATATGGTTAAAAAATTAAATGCTCCAATTTTGAATCCGTTTGCACCAGTGCACAGATTTTATTATTATGATCATGTTATTCTAAAGAGACATAATTAAATTTTGTCCCAAACTCTTATAATCATGTGTCTGCCACATAAGATTGCAAAAGAAAGAGAGCAAACGTTTTGAGGGATGGGTAGGGGCTGCCGCCTCCCATGGACAGTAGAGCCCCCGTGTCCATTGAATCATGAGGCACATGGTTTTTACTTAGTACTGCTCCTACTTTGTTAGAGCATGTACACCAAGGAGAATGTATTTTAGCTACTCAACAGTCCACTTTTTTTATTTTACCTACTCAAATCTTTCTCAACTCCACACCAATCCTTTTATTATCATCTTTATCCTAATAAAATTCTATTCAATTCAATTGCAGTATTTTTTTTTCCTCTCTCTCCACAGTTCTCTGTCCAAAATTAGAAGACCCAAAGCCACCCACAAATTGACTACCCTAAATCAATTACCGAGTAACCCAAAATTTGAACTGTACAAAATTCACTACAAGAAAATGCACCAAAGGCGACCCGATTGCCGACGCAATGCATTTTTTGTCGGCAAAAGTAAGCTTTTGCCAATGCAAAACTAGTTCATGTTGGTAAATGTAGATTTTTTGGTAATGAAAGTAAGTGCATCGGCAATATTGTCGGCAAAAGTAAGGTTGGAGGGAAATATTCTCCCGCGAAATATTTACCGACAAAATTTGTTTTCTAGCGACAAAATGTGCGTCGGCAAAAGTTCAGCATTTTGGCGACAACATTTTTGTGTCCGTGATTGTCCTAAGGGGAACTTTTGGCAATAGAATGTGCATCGCCAAAAGATAAATCTTTCGGCGATGACATTTTTGTATTGGCAAAAGTTAAATTTTCACTTTTTGCAAAAATTTAAAGAACACATGGATTTCTAGTAGTTTGCAAAAGAGTAAATTACAGTAAACCCCCCTCAACTAACCCAAATTTTCACTTAACCCCCTCCGACTACAAAATCCAACAGTGTGCACCCTCTAACTATCCAGAATTAACACTTAACATCCTTTTGTTAGGTCTCCGTAGGAAAAATGCACCGACGGCCGTCTCCGGCCACCGGGCGGCCGATCCGAGCCATCCAAAAATTTTTTTAAAAAAAACCGAGTGGGCTAGTGCGGGAATCAACGGCATCCGACGTGCGTAGGTGCTCGATCCAAACACCCCAAGAATTTAAATGGGGTGTTTAGATCGAGCACCTACGCACGTCGGATGCCATTGATTCCCGCGCTGGCCCACTCGGTTTTTTTTTTTAATTTTTGGACGGCTCGGATCTGCCGCCCGGTGGCCCGAGATGGCCGTCGGTGCATTTTTCCTACGGAGACCTAACAAAAGGGTGTTAAGTGTCAATTCTGGATAGTTAGAGGGTGCACACTGTTGGGTTTTGTAGTCGGAGGGGGTTAAGTGAAAATTTGGGTTAGTTGAGGGGGGTTTACTGTAATTTACTCTTTGCAAAAAGAGAGTTTGAATTATTTTTTAAATGTATTTTTTTAGGTTCTAAGTTTGTGGACAAAAAAAACTTTGTGGGACAGAGAGAGTATATACAATACGAAATGTCTAATAACATCCAATACAAAAAAAAAAAAAAACAATTAATATTAATATCCAAGTGTCTAATAACATTCATTTAAATGTCAAATAACATTCAATAAAAAATACAATATCCAAGTGTTCTCAGCAAATAAAAAAAAAACTAATATTAACATTGAAATTCGGAAAAAAAAAATTCCGAACCAATTGGGGGCCTTGGCCCCCATAAGCCCCGTAGTAGTTTTGTCTCTGTATATGTGTTTGTGTTATTTGTATGTATACACAATATATTTTTATAGAGTCCTCTTCTTCTAAGGACCACCTTAACTTAATAAAATAAGGACATCCTTTTTCCGATAGAATTTTGATGACAAGCCGCTAAATGTGTCCAGAATGTGATTTTAAGGGTACTCGCTAGAAATCAGCAAAAAAAAAAAGACCGGAAATGCTTCATCCGAGCAGTTTTTGTTTGTTTTTTATCGAACTGTTCAAATAAAAATTGCTCGGATGAAGCCCTTTCCGGTCATTTTTGTTTGCTGATTCCTCGGAAGTGCTCTTAAGATTACGTTCTAAACACATTGAGCGGCTCGGATTATCGAAATACGAACGGAAAATGGGAGAAATGAACCTCCTCATTTGAAAATGACTGTATTTTTATAAATATATATAAAGTACTTATATCTATCAATATAATATGGGAGGGATGTTTTCAAATCCACGTGTTTTGGACCCAGGATTAGTACATATTTTTTTAATGACTGAGATCTACGGACAGTATAAACAGCGACATATTTAAAAACTAGTATAATGGGGAAGCGGTCGGACCATCAGCATCTCAGGTTTCCATGCCGCTGTCGGTTGGTGAAACAGATCCCTCAAAAATATATATACTACCTAGTTTTCGTACAACATGACGTGGCTATTTTGATGTTCTCCCTTATAGTAATACTAGTGCTAATCCGTGTCTACCGCACTACACATTCCGGTTGGAAGGGGATGGTAGTTGTGTGATTTAGGTGAAAATTATGGGCACTTAACTGAAAAGTGGGAGGATGCACTACAGCCTTTGGATTAAATGAATCTGAGCCGTTCCAACAATTTATCCACACACCCTTCTGTTTTATAATAGAGATGATTGTACAAATATTTATCACACGTCTAATTTTCCAAAATCACGGGGAACATTTAAATAATATATTTGGAAAGGGTATAAGAAACTGTGAAAGAAACTATGTTTGGCCGAAATCATTTTTTTTATCACCTTTTTCATACCTTCTATATATATTTAGACGTCAATTACTACGGTTGGCCGAAATTGCGGGGAATATACGTCAATTATTACTTTTCAGCTAATATTTAAATGTTGATTATACGTTTCGGCTAAGACTTCAATTCCTACCTTCTATTTAGATGTCAATTACACTCTCCTAAGATTTAAAATTTATAACTATTGAGTATACGTACCTTCTATTTAGCTAGAAGGTATATTTTATTTTGGTTGACTTTGTCTACTTCTATTCTAACTTCTAAGATAAGTTCTATTCTTAGGTCATCCACAGTGGTATAATCAAAAAAGGATAACCAAAAGTTGACACATCAGCTTATGATTATTTATTTAAGAGGTTGTTAAGCTTAACAATGTTGAACTTCACAATGGTCACTTCTAGTTTATAACCAAAATAAGGGTCCACTACAATTTCACATTATCTCTCCCCCTATGTTCCCTGCCATTCACTTCCCTCCATTTACTTTTTTTTTTTGGCCAAAATATATTGATTCCCTCTCTTAATTTTGGGGAAAAATCGGTGACTTTCTTCAATGGAAAGAAGAATGAAGTACTTTAATCCGGCGATGATGGGTTGAATTGTAGATGATCGAGAGATATGAGTTTCACTTTTTAAGGGAAAACGAAAAATAGTTTGTGGATGAAGTGAACAAGATATCGAGTAGGCGAAGAAGAGAAGAAAAAAATACCATTTGAAACACGCGTGTATACAAATTTTAAAACTAGTCAACTTATATGGTGTGGAGTACTCCACAAATTTTGATTATTTTTTTTTTATAGGCAATAAAATTTTATTCAGAAATCTTGACAAATGGTACATCAAGATGGGGGAAGAGAAGGGGAATCCAACCAAGGGTTGGATAAAAAAAAACTGTTTGGACAAGTCCAAACGCACCAATATGAGCCAGGCCCCAAGAGCTACAAACACAAATTAATCAGCAAATGGGCCTGACCCAACTAAACCCAAACTAGTCTGCCCACAGCCACAACAAAAACCCTACAGAATAGATCAATCGCCGCCTACATCCAAACGCCGCCACCCACTCCAGTCAACACACCACCACTAGCAGACCCACCGCCAGAAGCCACCACCACCAGCCACCCCGCCACCAAAACACCACCTAAGGCGAGGCCCATAGGAAACATAGGCCCAGCCCCCAACGGCAAAGCCCATAGGGTACATAGGCCAAGCCAACACAGCAAACCCCAACCCCACCTGGATCCAGATCGCCGACCAACACCCCAAGCACCGACAAACGAACCCCGGATCGAAACCACCAAACGACAGCAGACAAGTCCCAAATTTTAATTATTGAAAAAGGTTGCTAGATTTGGTTATCCAAAGGCCAAAATTTGATTATTTTTAAGGATGTTGCTAAGTTTGATTATACCACTGTGAGCCATCTTTTACACCAACATTGTTAACTTTAAAAATAATTGGCTTTTGATTATACCACTGTGGATGGTCTTATTGCTACTTCTTCATCTTTATCTATCAGTAGTTTAATGTTGGATTGTAGTTGATCATGGTCTTATGGGGAAGCAACTTAGTCAACAATAGTTGCTGAGGAAAAAAAAAAAACTTAGTCTAGAATAATTTCGAAGTAATTAATTAAAAAATGTATCATGCTGTCTCGTAGAACAAGAGCATGTATTGGTTGCTGGCCCACACTATGTTATCGAAACATACCAAGTATCCATGTTGGACATCTGAAAGTTTGATTACAGTATGTGATAGTATTTCCGAATCTGTAGTCGAACATTCAACTAGAGGCTAGAAGTGATATATATATATATATATATATATATATATATATACACACACACACACACACACACACACACACACACACTAGTGTTAGCCCGTGCCTACAGTACTATGCATCTCGATTGGAAGGAGGTGGCAGAGGTGTGATTTAGGAGAAAATCATGGGCACTTAACAGAGAAGTGAGAGGATGCACTACAGCCTTTGAATCAAATGAATCTAAGCCGTTCCAACAACTTGTCCCCACACTCTTCTGTTTTACAATAGAGATATATAGACACACACACACACACACTTTTCAAGTTTAGCACACAGGTCTATTCTTGGAGCGGTTTTTGAATTTTCTATATTTTGGATCCTTGAATGTGTACATATTTTTTTCCGTGTGAGATCTATGAGCAGTCATAGGTCTGAAAATAAATTTGGAAAGAATGAAGGATGAAAGGAAAGAACGAATAATGAAATATACCTTTTATACAGCAACCTAAAATTGTACAAATCTTCGGCTGAGATTGATTATTGATTATCTAATACGGGCATAATCGGTTAGATAGAATTAAGGTTGGAATGGAATAGCCATTCCAATGACTTACTTATTTCATTGTTTGGTTCATCATTGAATAATAATGGATTGATGATTCCAAATAAGTTGATAGTATTAACAACCTTTCAATATTAAGAGTTAATGAAAAAAAAAATTTTGCTGATTAAAAAGAAAAACAACCTTTCAATATTGTTGTAGGAATGATTGTAGCCAGCCAAAAAACCACAATGGTGCAAAGCTTAGGGATTTGTTTGTTGGAGCAAAGTAACAAGTGGAAACGATTGAGACCCGCAGAAGGACTGCAAGGTCATGTTCAGAGGTACTAATTTGTTGCGGGATTGACAGACGTTAACCACTCCATGGTAAGATTTGCTTTTATATTGTTGGTTGAACAACTTTACCTCTTGTAAAAAAAAGTGAAGCTCTTAACTTTGCTATGCTTTGTTCATAAAAATAACAAGACATACCAAATGAGCACATGTAAATAATAATGCTGTTCTATAAAAAAGACAATTGCTTGCACTCTCTCATTTTTCTTATTTTAGATGTTTTTATCCTTCAAAAAATCTTTCAATCATGCTTTCCAAAATCTGCAAATAATGTCCTTGAAATGTTGGAATTAATCAGTAGTAAAACCTTGCAGAGTAAGAGAAGTTATGGGGAAAAAAAAATTTAAAGGACCAATCAATAGTAAAACCTTGCAGAGCTCATTAAGCCAGAGTAATCATATAAGTGAACGGGATAAATAATGTGCGACCGAAGTACTATATAATGGGTTTAATAATGCATATATCCTGCTATAAGATGGATTCAATGGATGTGTTGTACTAAATTACACACTATGTACTTTATGTTCATGTCTATAGATATAGTATAACTTCTTTAATAAGTTTACAGAGGTTCAATCCTGCACGTCGAAAAGTGTTTTGAACAGTCCGGATTGAAAACCAATTTTGACCGGTAAAAGATTATTACCGGTCAAAATTAAAAACGCATCTCAACAATTGATTGCCAAAATAGACGGTTGCGATTGCATGAAGCCCTGAATAATCGTGAATAAGTTTCTCTCCGATAGATATTAGAAACAAAAGATACGAAAATAAAAATGTAGTTTGACATATATCAAACCGCTCTTCCTTAGGTTAGGTTACTACGGCACCCTTCAAACTAATTTGAACCCATCTTTGAGATCACTTTTGGTATTTGGAATCAACAATTTTTTAATGTTTTTTTCCCCCACGTTGGCTGTATTTGTATTGTCATTAAAACACTCGCATTTGAGAACTATTACCAACTCCAATTTTCTCTATTGGATTTTCTTTTTACGGGTTAGTTTACTACAGCTTTCTGATGGAGAGTCATCACATGTACTTCAAAACTTTATTGACACAACAATGAGACCATGAAGGTCACCGATTTTGAACCCATCTTGATCTTGATCTGTTTTGATAGTTTGATTCACTTTGTTACCTATTAATAGTTGTTTCTGACAATCTAATTTGCCTTCTTTTTTCATTGATAACAGGAATGAGAGCTATGTTTGTGGAAGACCATATTACGTTCAACGTTAGTTGTGTTTGTGGACAGACTTTTCTAGGGAGACTCTTAAGTCCCGTTTGATAAACTTATTAGACCTTAGGATCGGACTACCAATCCCAAGGGACTACCAATTCTTTATTTAGTAACCCAAAATGGGTTAGGATTATTAGTCCCTTGGGACAAGTAATATGGGCTTTAGGGGGTATTATGAATACCCCGGAGGAGATGGTATTACCAACCCCAACCCAACCCCCAACACATTCTCATTACCAATTCCTTCTATCAATCCAATCCCATCGTCTAATTCCATCACAAACAAACATGATATTAATAATCCCATTATCCAATCTCATCTCAAATAAATATACTCATTACTAATCTCTTCTCATTACCAATCCATTCTCATTATCAATCACAATCCTAATCTCATCTCCTTATGAATCTCACCCATCTATCACTGTTATCAAACGGGGCCTTAGTGTTCTCTTTTTTATATTCCAGCTTTTTGTGTGTGTTCTTTTTATCTATTTACTCAAAACACGCATTTTTGGTGTTATGTATGATTTTTTTTTTCATTGGTGTTTGTATGATGTTTTTTGTTTTATCAAAGTTTTATGCATTTGAGTTTGTGCATGTGAACGTTAGGGATTGAATTGTTTGTACTTTATTCGTCGATCAAGTTAAATAGGTCAACAAATATGCTTGGGTAATTGTTTTTTTTTAATCGGCAAAAGAAAATTTTATTAAACTCGAAGAGGGTACATCGAGTAAAAGGGAAGGGAGAACCAGAAAGTTCAACCCAACCCTACAAAGATAAACAAAGACAAGGTAAATAAAAGGAAAAATACACCCAAACACTCTTAAATAATGAGACGTCTAGCACCATCAAGATTTCTTTTAATATCTTCCACCGTATACACCTTGCTATCAAATCTAGCTTTGATCCATAAAGCTACCCTTGTTTTGGTTAGCTCTACCACTTGGTTACGATCCGCAGCTTTGTTGTTGAAAATAACATCATTCCTTGCAATCCAAATAGACCATAATGTTGCATAAAAGCAACATTCCCACATATGTTTTTCCAAATTTTTGAACCCAGACGAAAACCACCAAGAAGATAAATCCAACAAATTTGAATGAGCCACCCAAGTTAGGTTCCACCAATCTGCTATTTTTGTCCAAATGTATGTAGAAAATGGGCAAGAAAGAATCACATGTATTGGTGTTTCCAGTTCCAGTGAACAAAATGGGCAAGCCAATGCATGCTCATCCAATCCCACAATTATATTTCTACTGCTCAAAACTGACCTTGTTGCAATCCTGCTCTGGCAAGCCATGTTGGAGAAAATCTCGGCATAATACAAAATTCCAGAGAATAGTTTCATTGATAATTCGACAATTACATAATCAAAGCAAAATACATATTACAAAACAGAATCACAAGAAGAGATACAGACTACTCAGAATCAAACCGAGTCCCGTGTGGTACCACGGTCTCCTTAAGAAATATTCGCCGCCTACCGTGGGTGTTGTAGGTTGTGTCGGCGCCTTTCTCCCAGGGTTGGCTCGGCTAAACCGCAAGCCGCCGGAACACCGCCGTCGACCGCCTTGGCGAACTGACTACCGCCTGTCTCACTCTCTCTCAAAGAACGAATATCAAAGTGTGGAAAGATTGCTTTGGTTGCTGGTGCCTTCTCCAAATCCGTGAGCCTCCTTTTATAGGGTGAGGAAGGTTAAAGAGGTGTAATGCTGCCATCAATTGGAGGTGTAAATTCGGCCAATGAATTCTGCCATTCAATAGGGAGGTTACGGGATTAATCACCATCATGAGGGAGGTTACGAATTTCCACAATCAATACGTCTATTGATTGTGGTGCGTCCAGGTTCGACGAACCCGGGACCGGTTGCCTCGGGAGACCCTCCAAAGTCCCGGTTTCATTCACCCGAAATTCCGTAAATTTCCAACAATCCCCCCCATGAATGGAATTGGCAGGTATACTTGTGCAGAGTACAAAGCTGAACCGAGAGCGAGACAACGGATAATTCCTGCATAGGATAGGTGGCTTTTGGCCTGGAACCTTCCCTTGTGATAGCCTATCGGGTTTACTGGCAAACCAGTGTGCGGTCCCGCTTTGAACTGTTCCGCCGCCGATGTAAACCGAGACAATAGACATCACACAGGACTTCTCCTGACGTAGTTCAGTTCTCACTGTTGGGTTCATTTTGGCCATGACACCCCCTTCCTGGTTCTGCGAGTATTTTCTCGAGAATTTCGCCACAATTCTCAAAGAAGCGGCCCCACTTCATACTAACATAGGTGACCTTCCTTTAAAGGGTATCCTGCTATACCCCGCCTGGCATCCCAGCGCATAGGAGTCATTAAAAGCAATGCTTAACCTCTTTCCATTTGCAGGTATCACTGTTTTACACCATAGGAATGGGCAGGAGACCGAGTCTCCTCAGTGATCATTCTCAGCTACTCGCGAAAGATAGTCTCATTGAACCTAGATCTTGGGATCTCCAGTCAGCTAGGTTGGCTACCCCCACGGTAACTATGAGCGTAGTGGCTTTAGCCCCATCCCTTTCGATGCTTTCTCAACTAACTCTCTGTTTAACCCTTTGGTTAGCGGATCCGCAATATTGTCCTTTGACCTCACATAGTCAATAGCGACAACCCCACTCGAGAGTAGTTGCCTAATGGTATTATGTCTACGTCGAATATGTCTAGACTTACCATTATACATATTACTCTGTGCCCTTCCAATTGCAGATTGACTGTCGCAATGGATGCTAATTGCTGGCACAGGTTTCGGCCATCTTGGAATATCCTCCAAAAACTGACGGAGCCACTCGGCCTCCTCAGACGCCTTATCTAGAGCAATAAACTCTGATTCCATCGTTGAACGTGCTATACACGTCTGTTTAGAGGATTTCCAAGAAACTGCTGCACCACCAAGTATGAAGACATATCCACTTGTGGATTTTGAGTCCTTTATATCTGATATCCAGTTTGCATCACAATACCCTTCCAGTACTGCTGGATATCTGGTGTAGTGTAGCCCCAATTCACGAGTGTACCTCAAATAGCGCAGAACCCTGACTATTGCCTTCCAGTGATCACGACCTGGATTACTCGTGTATCTGCTCAGTTTGCTGACTGAATAAGCTATATCGGGCCTTGTACAACTCATTAAGTACATCAGGCTCCCAATTATGTCCTTCATATCTGATATCCAGTTTGCATCACAATACCCTTCCAGTACTGCTGGATATCTGGTGTAGTGTAGCCCCAATTCACGAGTGTACCTCAAATAGCGCAGAACCCTGACTATTGCCTTCCAGTGATCACGACCTGGATTACTCGTGTATCTGCTCAGTCTGCTGACTGAATAAGCTATATCGGGCCTTGTACAACTCATTAAGTACATCAGGCTCCCAATTATCCGAGAATACTCTAATTGAGATACGCCTTCCCCCCCATTCTTGGATAAATGCAGACTTAAATCCACAGGGGTTCTTGCGACACTTGAATCAGACGAGTTGAACTTTTCAAGAATCTTGTCAACGTAGTGTGTCTGAGACAACGCAAGTCCGACAGATGTTCTGGTGATCTTGACACCCAGAATGACATCTGCAAGGCCCATATCCTTCATGTCAAACTTTGAGTTTAACATATCTTTGGTAGACTGAATGACCCTTTCATTGCTACCAACAATGAGCATGTCATCAACGTAGAGACACAAAATGACGTACCCTTCGTCTGTGTCTTTGACGTAAACACATTTGTCACATTCGTTGATTTTGAAGCCACTTGACAACACAGCATTGTCAAATTTCTCATGCCATTGTTTCGGTGCTTGCTTTAGACCATACAAAGATCTAACAAGTCTACATACTTTCCCTTGTTTGCCTGGCGCTGAAAAACCCTCGGGTTGTTCCATGTAGATCTCCTCATCTAAATCGCCGTTCAGGAAAGCTGTTTTTACATCCATTTGATGTATTTCAAGATTACGCAAAGCTGCGATCGCGATGATCATCCGGATGGATGTAATCCTGGAGACTGGTGAGTAAGTATCAAAGTAATCTAGGCCTTCTTTCTGTCTGTATCCTTTGATAACAAGCCTAGCTTTGTACTTATCAATTGACCCATCTGCTTTCATCTTCCTTTTGAAGATCCATTTGTAGTCGAGAGGCTTACTGCCTGGTGGCAAATCCACCAGTTCCCACGTATGGTTTTGCAGTATGGAGTCAATCTCACTTTTAATGGCCTCTTTCCACAAAGGACCTTCAGGGCAGCTTACAGCTTCCTGGTATGTCCGAGGCTCATTCTCTACTAGATTAGTCAGAAAATCTGGACCAAAAGATGTTGATGTTCTAGCTCGCTTGCTACGTCGTGGTTCAACATCAACTTCTTCTTCTTGGCCTTGTCTGCTTTCATTAGCCGGATGCAGAGTCCGTTTAGCAGAACTTGACTCTCCAATGGATCTATAAGGGAATATGTGTTCAAAAAACACTGCATTCCTCGACTCCATGAGTGTATTCTTGTGAATATCTTGTATATCTGACTCATATACAAGAAAACGATAGGCACTACTATCGTCTGCATAACCGATGAACACACAATCAACGGTTTTAGGGCCTATCTTCTCCTTCTTAGGAGGAGGTACAACCACCTTCGCTAGACAACCCCATGTTCGTAAGAATGTATAGGTAGGCTTCCTACCCTTAAACAATTCATACGGGGTTTTACCAACATCTTTGCGAGGTATTTTATTGAGGATATAATTAGCGGTGAGAACAGCATCTCCCCACATGTTCTGAGATAACCCAGAACTGATCAACATTGCGTTCATCATATCCTTCAATGTACGATTCTTGCGCTCAGCAATACCGTTAGTCTGAGGCGAATAAGGTGCCGTGGTTTCATAGATAATTCCGTGTTGGGCACAGAATTCTCCAAATGGTGACTGAAATTCACCACCACGATCGCTTCTGACCACCTTAATCTTTCTGCTCAGTTGATTCTCAACCTGAGTCTTGTAATGAACAAACTTATCCAGGGCTTCATCCTTACTTTTCAGCAAATACACATAGCAAAATCGAGTGCTATCATCGATAAAAGTAATGAAATACTTGTTACCGGCCCGAGTTTGGACATATTTAAGATCACACACATCAGTGTGGATTAAACCCAAAGGTTCTGTGTTTCTTTCCACTGTTTTGAAAGATGCTCTCGGCATTTTAGCCTCTACACAAGTCTCACACTTATGTTTTTTATCAAATTGGAAAGCTGGAATATGGTCCAAGGTAATTAATCTACGCATAGAATCATAATTAACATGACTTAGTCTACCATGCCACAAAAAGGAAGACTCAAGCACATAAGCAACAGGGGATTTCTTTTTATTGATAGTAGGGATAACAGTCATTACATTCATCTTAAACAGACCATCGGTCATGTAACCTTTCCCTACATACATTCCAGCTTTGGTAAGAGTGACCCTATCAGCCTCGAAAACCAGGTGGAAGCCGTGCTTGCTCAACAGTGAACCAGAAACCAAATTCTTACGAATATCTGGTACGAACAGCACATTATTCAGAGTCAACTCCTTTCCCGAAGTCATCTTCAAGACCACTTTCCCCTGCCCCGCAACATCTGAGGTAGCTGAATTCCCCATAAACAGCTTCTCACCGTTAGCAACCGGCTCGAAGGTAGTGAACAATTGCCTGTCACAACAGATATGACGTGTAGCCCCAGTGTCTACCCACCATTCCTGCGGGTTTGAACCAACCATGTTCACTTCAGATACCATAGCCGAGAGGTTGATATCGGACACTCCTGCCTCCACCTGAGCCAAGTGCGCTTGAGTGCGAGGGTTATGTGGCTTCGTACATTCTGAAGCTTTATGCCCAACCTTGTTGCAGTTGAAGCATGTACCCAGAAACTTCTCTCTCTGTTTCTTGGCAACACCACCTCTCGGTCCCAGATTGACACTTCTGTCCTTCTGTTTGCCAGCTTGCTTGTCAGACCGCTTGTCAGCACGCTTGTCAGCACGTCTGTCATTCTGATTTTTCCTCCCACCGGAAGATTGGCCATGCTCCATCATGTTTGCCTTAGCCATGTAGGAGGCCTTTGCACTCCTATCCATACCCCGATTCTCCTCTTCAATACGGAGCTTGATGAAAAGAGCCTCCAAGGTCATCTCCTTATTCTTGAACATGAGATAGCTCTTGAACTCTTTCCATGTCGGGGGTAGCTTGTGGATGACCGCGGCCACTTGGAATGCTTCACTCAGAATCATTCCCTCAGTCCTGATCTCATTGAGCAGGAGCTGCAGCTCTTGGACTTGGACTGCCACAGACTTGGAGTCCACCATCATATAATCAAGGAACCGGCCCACAACGAACTTTTTGGACCCAGCACCCTCGATCTTGTATTTCCTGTCTAAGGATTCCCATAACTCCTTAGCCGACGGAGCCTCACCATACACAGAGTACAGCGAATCATCCAGAGCATTCAAGATGTAATTCTTGCACATGTAATCATGCTCTTTCCATCTAGCCACCTCAATCCGCTTCTGAGTGTCAGGATCATCCTCAGCAATAACAGGTGCTTCCTCGACAAGCCACTTTGCCAAGTTCAAGGTGGTGAGATAGAACAACATCTTCTGTTGCCACCTTTTGAAATCGACCCCAACAAATTTGCTCGGCCTCTCCCCTTCTCCTTCTGTTTAACAGCGTAATTTGGGTACTGGCTTACTCCACATAGGCCGTGCACCAAGGCTGAGTGATTTACGCCTTCCACTGGCTAATTCACTTCAGGCAAGGCACACAGGCCGCAAGCCACCTCTGGCCAACAACACGCCTAGCACCCAAATCGCCTCTGCCAAGCAGATCAAACATTGGGATCAAGGCCAGGCGATGTCAAGGCAGAAGCCAAGTAGATCACCCCAGAGGCCAACCAAAATTGATCCAAGGCCAAGCCACGCATGACTGCCTTAGGCCGTGGCTCAAAGGCCAGGCCGTGGCCAGACTGCCTTAGGCTGTGGCCCCAAGGCCAGGCCGTGGCCCGACTGTCTTACACCGTGGCCCCAAGGCCAGGCCGTGGCCCGACTGCCTTAGGCCGTGGCCTTTCTGTTAATCCCATCTCTGAACAGTGGCCATGTCGCGCACGACATGCCATGGCCGTAGCCAATTGCTATCTGCTTTACTATCTCGAATGAAAGCCAATCTGCTCAATCTATTGAACAGATTATTCCATCGCCTTACACCTGTGGTACTTCACTACGAGACCTATCAGTCATGAATCTGTTCTTGCAACTCAAATGTTAGTCCATAACAGAAACTGTTTTCTGGAATTTCATTTGCCGATCAATGATCAAAATATTTCTTAAGCTTGTTGGAGAAAATCTCGGCATAATACAAAATTCCAGAGAATAGTTTCATTGATAATTCGACAATTACATAATCAAAGCAAAATACATATTACAAAACAGAATCACAAGAAGAGATACAGACTACTCAGAATCAAACCGAGTCCCGTGTGGTACCACGGTCTCCTTAAGAAATATTCGCCGCCTACCGTGGGTGTTGTAGGTTGTGTCGGCGCCTTTCTCCCAGGGTTGGCTCGGCTAAACCGCAAGCCGCCGGAACACCGCCGTCGACCGCCTTGGCGAACTGACTACCGCCTGTCTCACTCTCTCTCAAAGAACGAATATCAAAGTGTGGAAAGATTGCTTTGGTTGCTGGTGCCTTCTCCAAATCCGTGAGCCTCCTTTTATAGGGTGAGGAAGGTTAAAGAGGTGTAATGCTGCCATCAATTGGAGGTGTAAATTCGGCCAATGAATTCTGCCATTCAATAGGGAGGTTACGGGATTAATCACCATCATGAGGGTGGTTACGAATTTCCACAATCAATACGTCTATTGATTGTGGTGCGTCCAGGTTCGACGAACCCGGGACCGGTTGCCTCGGGAGACCCTCCAAAGTCCCGGTTTCATTCACCCGAAATTCCGTAAATTTCCAACAAGCCAACCACGAAAAAATCTCCACCTTTGGAGGGCTAAGATTTCTCCACAAAGACCCAAGTCCAGAATTTGTGTTAAATGCATAAGCTTCCCAAAGATCATATACTGACTTAACAGAAAATATGTTGTTTGAGTCACCAGTCCAAAGCATCTCATCCAATCTTGACGGCACTAAAGAGACATTCCGTAATCTGTCACTTAACACATCCATTTGTTCCTTTTCCCAAACATATAGTCTCCGAAAGGACAAAAACCAATCCCCATCACCTTCTGAATTAATCATATTACATACCAACTCATCTTGTTGTGTTGATTTCAAATAAAGTCTAGGAAATTCCTCCCGCAATGTTTGATCACCCATCCATCTGTGATTCCAAAAAGAAGTGTTATTCCCAGAGTACACTTGAATTCTGAAACCAGCCTGAATAATGTTCCCCACATCACTATCCAGATTCCCAATTGAGCAAATATCTTTCCAGATGATAGACGCTCGACCAAAAGATGGTAATTGAGGAAGCCAATTTTGCTGTGAGAATCCGTATTTTTTGCACACCACCTTAGCCCATAAGGAATCTTTTTCTCTACTGAATCTCCACCACCATTTTGCTAAAAGAGCATGATTTTGTTAACTCCAAATATTATCCATCGGCTCAAAGAGTCCTAAAACATACAAGTATCAAACTCCAAGTAGCACACTAAATGGACATAACAAGCCTAAGTTAGGGGGCGTAAATAGGCATATTTACGCACCTATCAGCAACATAGCTAAGTGCCGAACCGATCATGGTGCTGTGGCCTTCTATATAGAATCCCCATCCCCCATCATCGTTCTACATAGCAAACATTGCGCCAATAGCTTAGATACACATTGGACTAGTTTGGATTTTCTATGCCAAAGATTCATTGGAATTGGACTAGAACTTACCTGATGAAGATAAATAAAGCGAATCAACTCCTTTTTGTGCTCTGCTGTTAGAGTTGTATTGATTGCTCCACTAATGTATAGGATGATTATCTGCAAAAAAAAAAAATTGTAACACTCGTAATTGGTTCAATAGGAACACTCAGATGGCTTGAAATCAAAGGAGAAAAAACTCTCCGATTTGTGTACTCAACTAAGAATATTTAGTTACCAATGCAGGTTATCCAGGGCCAGCAGCTTGCACGCACCTCAAACTAATCTCTACCGTCCCTCCCACAACTATTTCACACGCGTACGCATGGGGGTGAGGTGGTGTTATTTTGACTGCAAATGGCATCAGTCAATAATGGGGAGCAAAGACTAGTTCTCCCTAAATTTTTTATCCAAATTTTATTTCAGTATTTTTTACCTTTCGTCTTAATTTTTGGAATTAATCATTTATCTTGACGAGAGAAATCAAAAAAGCATAAAAATGTAGACCATAGTTGAATTTTTTTTATATAAAATGACACTAAAAACAAAAATACCAGCCGTTTGATATTTTTTTCGTCCTCAGTAATTCATAATTTTTTTGCCTTTTAAACTACTCTTGTCGAGACGAATGAATAACCCAAAATATAAAGTAAATCTAACAAAAATTCAAAAAAACGTGCAAAAATACCAAAAGAAGAATGGAGAGTGGATGTAAATTGCCAAATGGCCACATGATTTCACTTCCCATCAGACAAAAGCACACATAACATCTATATTATAAAATAGGAGGGTCTTTAGGAATATTTCTAACAAAATATTATCCCTCAATGGTTCAGATTAATCCCAAACACAAATTATATCTACTCATACAAACAAATTCAACGGTCCAAATTTCTTCCCAACTTCTATCCTCTACACATGGCCTTTTCGTAAATACTTTACCTAACAGGGTCTTTTGCCCAACCCCATCCTTTTGCCCAATTTTATACGCCAGCAAATTCAATTTCAAAATTTGAAAACCCTATTGAGAGCTTCACTGCTCTGTCTCTCCCGAAATCCTCTTGCTCCATTTCTCCTACGATCCACCTCCGGCGAGCCCCATATTTGGTGAGTTCTCTCTCTCCTCTGAACACTCTCTCCCTCCTTTTCCCCCTCTCTTGGCCCCCTGTTTTCAGCCAAAAAAAAAAAGTCCATTCCCCGTACGTCCACGTGGCAGCCGAATCGCCGATCTCCGCCTACATGCACTAGCTCCAAACAACGATCCAACAACAACTATGGCTTCCCGTCACCGCAGCCGTCATACCCTCTCTCTCTCTCTCTCTCTCTCTCTCTCTCAATGCACACCCACCCGCACACATGGCAATTTAACTGCTTCCCACACTCCCACCCCTCTCATACAAGTCAATAAGTCTCTTTCGTTTTTGCTCGCTGCTGATTTTGATTTCTATTTTTTTTTATTTTCATATTGAATTATTCTTCAGAAACGATCATGTGATTTTGTGGAATCTTTTCCATTCTAGATCTCATGTTGGGGGTCCTATGAATCAGATATACTCTTTGGTCTACATGATTCAATCCTTGAAAGAGGTAATCAGATATACTCTTTTGTCCCTTAGCCGTGATTTTGGTACCACCAGTTTATTTTGACTACATGTCTTCATGAACATCCATTCAAAGTGTGCTCCCATTTTTTATTTTTTTTTATTCTATGTGTTCAACAAAATGTATGAGAGACACATGAATGGTAATCTATGTGTCCCTTTCTGCCTGGATTGATGTTAGCAAAAATTCATTTGCTTTATGGTTTAAAACTTTTTTTTTTACTTTCGTTATAGCCAGTTCTTAGATGGAAGATTGCTTTAAGTTTAAAAAGCTCTTTTTATGAATGATGATGGGTGTTGACTTTATTGATGGGTGTTGTATGTAATACTCTTGAAAGAAGCCATGTTGGTTCGGTTGGTAGCATATACGATTAAGTTAAGCAATCAAATCACTTTTCACCATATGGCTTATTGATGATAGTGTATCTTCTTCCTCTTCAGGCTCACTTTGGTAACCACCAGTCTGTTTTCCAAACTCTTGGTTCGCTACAAGTGGTGCACAAGTGATAACAAGTTGATTCTCGACAATTCCTTATCCAGCTTTTATTGCATTCCATATGTTTGTAAAAATACCTCATAAAAATCGAATTGAATGATTAGGAAATGTGTACTCTGTCATTTTTTTGTCTGATTGCATTCCATCTGTATGTTTTGAATCACAAACTGCTCTTGATTTTTCACTGTTTTTTTTTTATATATATGGATTGCAATAATTAGCCTGTTGCATAATTGGGAGCTGCGATGGTGGTCGATGGTATTTTTGCTGTTGTAAATTCACCAATAAAAACTTAATTAATTTTTTGATATCTCTCATGGACTCATCTAAGTTTGTTGTGGATATTCCCTTTTGTTTTTGCTTTCCTGTTTTTTCTTTTGACTTCCGACTATTCTTTGGTGCTGCTTGGTTGCATTTTGATTATTTGAAAATCTGAATGTATGATTACGGAACTACATCTGAATGTATGATCAGGGAAATATCTGGATGCAAGCTGTATATTTTGTATGATTTTGGGTGATTGTGGAGGATAACCTACTTGGAAAATATTAGGATGGTACGAAAATAGGGCGTTATTTGCTAATTACAAAATAGGGCATTATTTGCTAATTACATACTAATGAATCAATTTAGTATTTGAGCCACTAGCTAGCAAGTGCCGTAGGCATGGGCAATTTCAACCGGGGTGCGTAGTACCGTAAGCACGGGCAAACACTAGTAAAAGTTAAAACTCATCACTACATAACGATTTTTTGGACCTCCGGTACCGCTATTCCTGTGCTACCCAAAATGCCCACCCGTATCGCCCGATGCCCACTACGTATTGCTTTGAATCTAATCTTTTGCCAGCTAAACGATCGCTTTAGGTGCTCCGGCGCCAAAAATTAAATATTTTAAAAAATTACGACCACCTACATCCGATTAACTACGTATCATTTGATACTCCCGCTACTACTACACCGCTACCACCATGCAATCCACTACCACTTTTAAAACCTGGACATATTTTGCTCCTTAGTCAATGTACAACTGTTGCATTTTATATACTTGATACCACTATGTAGTCCGCTACAATTGTTGATGTAATTACCTGTATGTATACATATATATGTGTGTGTGCGCGCGCGGGGCAGTGTGGGGGGGCTTACTAGGGGAGGTGTGAAAAACATGGGACCGGCATTTTCTGTAGGGACCCATGAATTATTACATTTTCTTTAATCATTTAAATATGTGAAATAGTGTATTTTCAGGTTGTATTGGTATTTGGATGGGTTGGTAGCAAGTGGGGTTTGATCCGGTGACCGTTGCAAAAAAATTCATTTTTTGTCCAGCTTGAACCGGTGCTGGCTGTTGCCCAGGACCTGTACATAATGTCCAGAAGTTGTGTTTTTGGCATTATTGTGGGCTCTTGAACCGGTACTGGGAATTGCCCAGTACCCGTACATGCTGTGTTTTTCTGCAACTTTTAGCACTCTTTTTGGACATCTACAAATACCCCATTTTGCCATTTTTCACATCCAAACCCACGAAATAACCCTAGAAACACCCCCCTCTCACCTACTCAACTCCAATCTCACCCAAAACTCTTGATATCAACCTCAAATCTTCAAGATCCAAGGGTTTTCAACTTCAAAATCACTTGAATCTTGTATTTGGAGAACAATGGGTAAGTTTTGTGTTCTTACTCTCACTTTTGGGCTCTCACCCACTTTTTTCTCTCTCTCCTCTTAATCACTTGTTGATCTTTGTTCATTTATCTTGTCTTTGGGTTGTATTCACTCTAGATCTTGTATCTAAGCTTGGGTGGAGCTGGTTTTTTGAGGATTCAAGCAAATATCTCTCGGTAGACTTAGGACTTTGCTCAAAACTCATTTTGGTAGGGATTTCTTACTCTTTTTATATGTTTATGTGATGTTTATGTACCTAGAACGTGTTTGATTTCGTGCTTGAGATTGGGTTTTGCGTTTCGGTCGAATCTGGAAATTTCAGCCCGTTTTCCGAATTTCAGCAAACTTTAAACGTTCATAACTTCTTCGTCCGATATCCGTTTCATGAAAATTTGATATCAATTCGAAGGTCTTGAAGCCAGCTTTCATTTGCCTCTAAAATCATCTGAAAACTCTTAGTACACAGAAATTTATTACCATTTGAGTAGATGTGTGTCAGTTTATCGATGTCTGTGGCTACTCCTAAGATTGTTTTCGTTCCGTATTATGACATGTTTATCGATGTATGATTAGAACATGTTTGAGTCACTCTTGAGTATGGTTGCTTGTGTCTTAACGAATCGTTCAATCTTCTTTCTTGGCTTCCATTGGAGTATGATATGGGTGTCTTCGGGTAGAGAATGTACCGTAAGGTTGATAGAAGTTCTGTGGGCTACATGGGGTCAGCGTTACGAGTAGACAAGAGCTTGTCTAGTGGTCCGATGAGTAGTTTTGTGACTCGTAAACTTGTGCCTCGTCTTGTTGAATTCTCTAGACTCCTTGGCGCTGGTATTATAAGATTCTCGTTTAGAACCTAGCGGGCGGTATGTCGAAAAGTTATTGTGGGTTCGGTGCGTGATGAAGGACATCGTGAAAGACTTTCAGGAATAACACGAGCTTAGGGTATCTATCATTGCACAATGCATTGTGTTTATGAATTTGTATTGCATTGTATGATGATGATTGAAAAAGTGTGACCTTGGAGAATGTTATCTTCTTGTATTCGGATTGATTATGCGTGTGTGCAAGTCTTAGCTGATAATTTTAAATTGAGGGTCTTGCATCGCAAGGTGTGGTAATGCGGAGACTCTAGAGGGCCCGCAACGCAAGGTGTGGTGATGCGGAAACCCAGGTGGAGAATTCAATGCGACGCAAGGGGTAGCGCAATTGAATGTCTCGCGTGATGAAGAGAATTCAATGTAACGCAAGATGTGGTGACACAATTGATTGTCTCGCTTGATGAAGAGAGTTATGGTTGACTGTAGAAGTTATGTTGATGTTTGGATTGTTTGATTGATTAAGATTGTGGCTGTTGAAAAAGAGAATGAAAGGTTGACTCTATCAAGGTTTTATTAAAGAAAGAAATTTTGTTTGAAAAGAGGATTTTTATCAAAAATTCTCCTATATTCTTGAGCGAATCAATGGATCCGGTATTTGGGCACAAATTAACGGACTCTAGCATTCAAGCTCGAATCAACGGAGCTTGACCTATGATGGTCTTGAGTTTTCTTTAAAATGTCTTGGAAATCAAAAAGGGAAGTTTTATGAAATGAGGAACTATGGTAGATGGTATGAAAAGAGGAAATGGTTTGTGGCATTCATTCAAAAAGTTGTTAGAAGGTTGAACTATCGTCGTTGTTTGTTGATTGATAATGAGTCCTGATGCTAATTCTAGTTGACGTGTGGATGGTCATGGTTATCTCGAGGTTGTCTGGAATCTCGAAGTCTAAATTTGTTGGTTCATTTTGGGTAACCCCTCTGGTGTCTCACGTTCCCTTGTTGTGTCTCATCTCACGTTTGGCTCATATTTCACCGCATTTACATATAACTTTAGTATAGATCTCTCTATTGGGTTAGTGTAGCTCAACCTAATCATTTTCAGATAAAAAGCAAGGAAGTCGGCATGGCGTGCATCACGTGCTTGTTGTTCATGTGTCTCGGAGGTATAAAGAAAGAGTTGAATTTACATTTGTTTGAAAGTAGTACTCGGAAAAATGAATAATGAAACTGTAATATTATTTTGGTATTTGTATAACTTGGGGCTTCGAGCCAGGTGCTTCGTCTGGACCTAACCTCTTAGAAAGGTTCACACCCCAAGCGTAGGACTAGGTCGTTGAAAGCATAATAACCGGTAAGACCGGAATCATTCCCACAGAGAAATCTTCTTTAGCGAATTCGGATTAGATGTTGTGTAGAGAGTTGTGGCGTTCAAGCGGCCAACTTTTGTATTCAAATTGAATGACGATATTTAAACTTTGAATTTAAACTGGATGATAGATGGTCGAGTCAAAAAGGGATTGGTTTACCCACAACTTAGCCGTCAAATGGTTCCTTCATCTAACTCATGAGTGAACCGAAACCATCCGGATTCCACTTGAAGAATTAAAAGCTGAAGATTACTTTAAACTTAACTCAAAGCTCTAATTCAAATTGAACTCATTTAACGCAAGTGAGAGACGAAAAAGGATTGTTCGCACGCGTACGATTTTCAAGCACGTAGCACAAGGCAATAGACTCCATGATCAAAAAAGCCACCGACCTCAAGAACAATACTAGAAATCATGAGTTTAATTCATTCAAAACCTTAAAATTAAGCTAAAGATTAAGAGAAACCATTTGAATAACTAAATTATAGAGTGAACCTCACCCCATGACCAAACCTATATACTACTCACACATAGCAAAAAGACTAGAAATTATGCTAGGAAATGAAAACATGATCCACCAATAAAAACTAGAATAACCTTGATTTATATAGAGAACAAACTTGTAGCTACAACATTAACACTTGAGAATTTAATATCTAACCATAACTTACTTGAGTTGTTGAGGAATGAAAGCTTGAAAAACTAAGAACATAAAATGGAAATCCTAGAGAGCAAGAAAAAGACTTAGGCCTAAAACTAACTAATGGCCTCCCTCTTCCATAAATGGTATACAAGCCTATTTATAGAGCTTATAAAATCAGCCTTACAATGGACAAAAAGGCCCCCAAAATATCCCAAAAACATACTAGAAGTAGAAACTTTCTATATATGGAAGGTTGAAACATTCAGCAAAAAGTGCTGGTCAAAGGGCATTGGTACCGGTACCTCAAAAATGAGGTATTGGTACCAACTCAACTGTCTTCTATTTCAGCGACATGGTACCGGTACCTCGAAAATGAGGTATTGGTACCTCTGTGCAAAAACTGCAGAACAGGGTCAGCTTGGTACTTGAGCTCTTGTGGTGTCCCGACGGCCTTCCAAAACTTGATTTCTTGATCAACGGGACTTGACGGAAGTATGCCATATGGCCTTGGTCTCTTGGATACCCTCGAGGGCCATCCTCGATGCATTTGCATTCTTTTCGAAGACTTGGCATGCTTCGTGACATTCTTGACCACCGGCTATCCACCGAAGCTTCTTGCAACACCGTTAGGCTCCGGTGACAATGAAACATATGCCGCCGGGCACTTGGATGCTAGGCTGCACCTGGTGTATTTCTTGGCGCTCAAACACGCCTTATTAGCACGTTTTACCTGAAACGTCCTCAAACAAACCTTACGTGCAATATTGCATAGAAACGACAACATATATGTACAAACGCAACATACTAGAGGACTTAAGTACCAAGAATATGCATTATTGGGTGCTTATCACCAGGATTGTAACTTTTAATTTTAACTTGAGAACTGGGGAAAATAAGTCATTTGGGTATTATCGGTTCTTCAATATTGATTGTTTTTATCGAAAATAATTATTATTTATGTTAAAAATCAAGGGCATGACAAATTGGTATCAGAGCCTTATGACTGAATACCTAGAGACCGTGGGGAGACTTGCAATCTCATGGGTTCAAAACACTGCATAACTTTTCAAAAAAAAAAAAAACAAACAAACATTTGTGTGCTTGCATGACTAATGTGTAGTGATTGCAATTGCATTTGTAACTATAGTTGTTGTCATCAGTTGCAGTCTTGGTCTTGAACCAACTACGGTAAAGTACCTTTTGATGAGATGAGATTTGGAAAGAAACTGTGGCGATTGAAATGGTCGTGGGTTGTGACGATATTGATATGTGAAAAAGGAAATTTGTTAGCATATGATACGAGTGTTAGAATATTAATGTGACCTACGAGTTAAGTGTTAGATGTGATTTCTTTGTGAACTGTATGGATTATGTATTCAGTTTTAAGTGTGTTAAGTTTTAAATATTTTAAGTATTTTTTTTTTTTTTGTGAGAGAAGTGTATCATAGCTAGAGGATTGAGTTAGTAAGCGTCTTAAATGTGTTCGAAGGGATAATGTCTTGCTATGGTAATGATGTATTTGTCATTGTTATGGTAGTTATAGGGGTAGTGATTTTGATATAGGTAAGACAGGTGGAACCCTTATAAGTATCTGAGGTTGACTTAGTAAGATGAGGGTTATAGGTAGGGTGTCTAGATACAGTATGTGTCTTCTGGACACCTAGGCGACTACCGATGAGTTCCAATTGGAAGAGGCGTTTGATTACCGCTCCTTCTAGATGGAAGTCTCGGAAAGTCAATTGGACGCTAGGATTGTGGATAAAGGCTAGATCTCTAGGCTTGAGAAGAGTTAGTGTTGTAGTCGTCATTGCTGAGGTAATCGTAGTGGTAGTGTCATTATGATAGGTTGGTAGAAAATAGTGATAGCATTCCTTGGTTAAAAAGAGAGAGAGAGTGGGAGAGAGAACAAGACTTAAGGTGAACTATATCGAAGTGATTTGAGTCGAGTGATTGATGTAAGTGTGTGGTGAGAAATCTGTTGAAGTGAGGACCATACAAGTGTGAGTTGTTGAGATTGACGATGACGTGGAAGGTAGTTGATGTCCTGAGTGGAATTGTAGGAACTTTGAAATGAGAAGGTATGTGGAGTATAATCAGGACATTCACCTACACTACAACCCAAATCCCTCACCAAAATGACA
>WJXA01000203.1:0-28131 GCA_014282245.1 Rhododendron simsii | reverse complement strand
AAGAGTTGCAGGCTAGGTTTCTCCCACCACCAGCTGTAATTCCCCAACACAAAAAGCTATCATCCTACATTTTTTGGTTAGTTGATCAGTTGAAATACAAAGCATCTAAAACACTAGCCTTATCATATACTACCATATAAACATTTGACCAAGTGTCCATTAAACCACACTAATCTCTGTTTTCTTAAGAAAACCAATCAGAGAGAGAGAGAGATTCAAAATCAATAAAACTATAGATTATTATCCTGATTTGATATCAAGCATGCTTGCAATAGTTGTGGTTATAGATTTTATATTCTAGTTTATAGCTTCAGATTCCACCACAGTCCACAAATTAAGATTCTAAATTACAGTAGAAGCAGATAAACAGATTTATAACTGTGAGCTTATCATTAAGGTGCAATAAAAGTTAATAGCAAAAAAAAAAAAAACTGAAAAATGAGCTTTTATAAAACTTAAGATCTATTATCTGATCCGAAAAGTTCAAATAAAAATTACCCAAACCCAACCTTGGAGCTTTCAGAATTTCATTCATTTTTTAGCTTTTCAAAATCCATAAAATCTGGGAATTACTTATCTAGAATATTTGGTAAACACTTCAAAATAATTTTGAAAAACTAAAATATCAAAATCTGCAAGACTAATTTCTTGTAAACACCCATGTCGTTGGAGCTTTCAGAATTTCATTCATTTTTTAGCTTTTCAAAATCCATAAAATCTGGGAATTACTTATCTAGAATATTTGGTAAACACTTCAAAATAATTTTGAAAAACTAAAATATCAAAATCTGCAAGACTAATTTCTTGTAAACACCCATGTCGTAGTTGATAGGATTGGTTTAAAATATTCTAAACTTCACAAATACTACTATCATTATTCCATCTACTACTAATCTAGTTGAGATGCATTCCGCTTGTTGTGATACCTCTTTGCATAATCCTTTTAATCTTTGGAACAATTTCAAAAAAATTTCCGTTCTAAGAAAACAGAAGGGAGTCGTACACATAAGAAAGGGAAATTCCAACAATAGTCCCTATGGTCTCTTTAAAGTCTCAATTTCGTCCCTTACCTATCTTGATTGCAACGATTCGAACCTTTAATTTTTGAACAGAAGTAATGGTCTAATTGGTCTAGTCCGTAAGGCTTTTAAGAAATTGAACAGACGTTAGGGGTACATGACTTTTTTTTTTTTTTTGAACAGAGGGTACATGACTTTTAGTATCGGTAAAATTGTAGTAACTTTGTTTTTGAAAGGCAAACGAAAGTTTTAAGGAGTATTAAACTTTGAAATTGGTACAAAGTGTAAAGAGAACAAGGATTTTGATGGGTATCATATATCCCTAAACCAAACTAAGAAACAAAATATTCCTGTGTCAATCAGAGATCCAATTCGAAATTGATAGGATACCAGAGAAGGAAACACCAATTTGAACAAGTCCACGGCTAGAAGGACCAAATTCACAACCAAACACCCATTGTATATATGTAAATTAACTATTCTCACCAGTCACAATCGACATCTCCTTAACCTCTAGGTTGTAAATGAACTAACCTGTTTGTGAACTGTTCAAAGTTCGATTTGGAAAAGGCTCGTTCGAGTTCAATTTGTATACTAAATGAACTGGACACAAACTTCAATTCTAGACTTGTTTCATAAATGAGTTGAACATGAATCTAACAGTATTCGGCTCAATTAAACTCGCGAACCGGGAGAATAATGATTATAGTCATATATTATGGCAATTTTACATGTATACATAATTAAAAACTTAACTATGCATATGTTTTATCACTTTATATATCTATATATGAACATATTTTAGGTACATACTACATTTTTATTTGCAGTTTTAGACCTGAAAGCATAAATATATGATGTTATCTGCTCATTTAGACTCGTGAACAAACTCGAGTTCAACTCAAACTCAGGCAAACTCAGCTCAAGCTCGGGTCGCCAAATTTCAATGAGTTCGGCTCAAGTTCGAGTTCGCTAACAAACTTAATATTGAATGAATCTGAATATTCTAAATTAGAAAAACGATGGGTGCACAAGTGAGCTTATAATTATAAAGTGCTAAAGGTTGAGGAAAAAACTACTATATAATTCTTAACAAATGTAAAAATTGGGTATACATGGGGGTCGCCGTGGCACATCCGCAAGGGTGTACAAATGCAAAAACCGGAACCTTGTCACTTAACTACATTTTTTTGAAAGGGTGTAGCTTAATTACATTTACAGCAAGACATGAGCAAAATGTGGCTTCCGCTTGTTCACGCCTGTGTCATTATCTATGCTAACCAAGACTATTCAATAAAAATAGAAGCGATTGAGCTCTCTCATAATTAACTCTCTATCCCCAATGGCATTCTCCTAATAAAGTTCATTTTCTTTTTCCTTTCCCTACAATTTGTAGGATATTAAAAATCAAAAGACTAGAAAAAATTTCAAACTCCCTCTTATATTCAAACCTTATCTTGATATAAAGCATGTTTGCCATAGTTGTAGATACATATTTTATATTTTATTTTAGAGCTTCAGATTCTACCACAGATTAAGATTCTAAATTTCAATATACGCAGATTAACAGATTTACTATAACTGTGAATTTATCATTAAGGTGAAATAAAAGATAATAGCAAAAAAATTGAAAAATGAGCTTTTATAAAACTTAAGACTTAAAATCTTATCTGAAAAGTTTAAAAAATTACCCAAACTCAACCTTAAAATTTTAAGAATTTCATTCATTTTTTAGCTTTTCAAAATCCGTAAAATCTGAAAATTACTAATCTAGAATATTTGGTAAACACTTAAAAATAATTTTGGAAAACTAAAATGTCAAAATTTGCAAGAATAATTACTCGTGAACACCCACGTCGTAGTCGCTAGGATTGGTTTAAAATATTCTAAACTTCACAAATACTACTATCCTTATCCCATCTACATCGGTCCGTAAACGTTGAAATTCTACCTCCATTATTGATTATTATCAGTCAGACACTCAGGACTTTTGTTTTATTGAACTCCTCGCTATTAGATGTTTCTAGACATCTTAACTCTACGGCATTAATAAGGATCTATGTATGTTGTGTTTTAGGAAACAGGGGTCTCAAGAGGTTCTGTTTCTTCCGTTACTGATGTATTTTTGGGTTTTGTTAACTGATTTTCTTCTGTTGACACTTTGTTAAATTTTTTTTGGTTCATGTTTGGCATATGATTGTCGAGGGTTTGGGTTCCAATCTGATTGGGATGCATTCCTCTTGCTGTGATACCTCTTTGCATGATCCTTTTAATCTTTGTAACAATTTTAAAGATTGATAAAATCCTTCTTTCTAAAAAAAGAAAAGAAATAGGGAGTCGTAAACAAAAAAAAAAAAAAGGGAAATTCCACCAATAGTCCCTATAATCTCTCTCAAGTTTAAACAATAACAAAAAAGTCGTATTTTACGATAAATGTATACAATCTTGTACAGATATATCTATTCTCTAACCAAAAAAAAAAAAAAAATTCTATAACCCGTATTAGATTTCCTATAGACACTTCCAAGCTAGGGAGTATGGTAATTCTAATTTTCAAAATAATTGTTCTAATTTTAAAAATAATTTACAAAGGCAGGGCTAGATAAATTAGAAAAATGATGGGTGTGCGAGCTAGTGAGCTTAATTATGTAAATAGTTTTAAAGACTGAAGAAAAAACTTAACAAATTTAAAAATTGGGTATATATGGAGGTCGCCGTGGCACATTCACCCCATTATCCGTCCATGCATAAACTGGAACCTTGTCATTTAACTACATTTTTTTTTTGAAAGGGTGCAGCTTAATTACATTTACAGCGAGGAATGAACAAACTGTGGCTTACCCTTGTTCACGCATGTGTCATTATCTATACTAACTCTCTCTCCCATATGGCATTCTCCTAATAAAGTTCATTTTCCATTTTCTTTTCCTACAATTTGCAGGATACTAAAGGTTAAAAATCAAAGACTAGAAAAAAAATTTCAAACTCCCTCTTATATTCAAACCTTCTCTCTTAATTAAAGGAAAATAATTTTACACTCTCTTTTTAACCGTCTACACTCCCTTTTTTGTTTTTATTCACATGAATTTATAATATTGTCTTTAAATGTGTGAAGAAAGTGTATGAATAAAGGAAAAGATAATAAACTCTAAGGAAATAAAAACAAAAAAGGAGTGTGAAAATTAGAACAATTATTTCAAAAACAATTATAAGAAATCTCATTTACAAAACATTGACGATGCCTTTCAAAAATGCCCAATATTGAACATGTTTAGTTAAATTATTAGAAATAAAATTTTTTATTTTTGCAAGATAATAGTTAAGAAGATTAAATGTGTAAGATGAGCTGTTAAATTTTAGAGAAAAAATGATTGAAAATTAATTTTTTTTGAGAGATAAGTGAGCTTTTGAGAGGCATAACAAAACGGAACGTTTGCTTCTAACAGTGATGCAATGAGAACATATGTACTTACCACAATATATGTTTCAGCAAAGGCCGACATCCTTTCCTCCATAAGATTGGACCACACTAAATCCGCGGGAGTCATGTTTTTGCCATTGAAAGCATGACGATCTGCTCTACTATGCATCCATAGCCAACCAGCACCGCAACCAACATCCCAATCGGAAGCAATAAGTAGATGGAGAGGTGTGTTACCTTCGTTGTCCTTTTGGTTTATAAGTTGCCCAACCCAGGACTGAACGAATATAAAATCAATCACTAACTTCCTGTTCATGTCCACAGCAATATGAAGGACATTCTGCCCTTTACTATTGACCATCTCCCAACAATCTGGATTGTATGATAAAAGCTCTATCATTGCAAGTGCGTTCCCATGAGCTGCGGCAATGTGAAGAGCTGTGTCTAGGTCGTCCTTGTTTGTAGTGGTATTGTATGCCGCTGATATATCCGTTGCTAATAGCTCTCTAGCTCCGTTTTCATTCCCATTGCTAGTAGCTGTGTCTTGGTTGTGCTTGTTTGTAGTGGTAATGTATACCACTGATTGATCTATTGCTAGTAGCTCTTTATGTGCTGCCCTTTCATAATCATTCTTATTGCATGCAGCATAGTGAAGTGGAGTCCACCCATACTCATCTGCTTGATTGATTAGATCTTTCTTCCATTCCAACAATTTTTTTGTGCTTCGACCTGAAAAAAGATTAGAGAAAATTAAGGTAAGGATTCATAATTAAATGGTACTTCAATTTGCAAGCCTGCAGTCATTAGCATTCGGAGACCTACTGTACTAATAATGAATTACTGGTTTACACTTTTATAGATGATTCAATATTGATTTCTAACGACCAATGAGTGCAACTAATTAAGCAGTGAAGGTTTCGAGCTTTCTCTTGTTTACAAACCTGTGGAGTCCTTAAGAGCTGCTGCGTGCAATGCTGTTCTACCACCAGGGCCACTGTAAGTTAGCAGCGATCTGTAAGTTTCCACGAGCGTGTCCACTATGGCCACACCCATAATCCCTCTTTCAGCAGCTAGGTAGAGTGGAGTTTCCTGGAACTTGTTTGGGAGGTGTTGAAACTCTGCATCTTCTTGTGATAATAATTTAACCACTTTCAAGTAGGTGTCTCTGTTCGCCTCTTCCAAGTGATTTCTCGCTGCCATGTCCAGGGCTGTGTCTCTGTCGACATTTGTTGCCCTCATTATCTCCTCCACTTCTTCTTTCCCGACCTTTGTTGCCCTCATTATCCGCTCCGCTTCTTCTCTGTCGACGTTTAAGTCCGACATTATATACTTCACATTTGCCGAATCGAGCAAATCCGAATATTCAAGTCCATTTTTTAATGATTCAACTATTTTCAAGTACTTGGCCTCCAGTTCCAAGTGACAATTCCTCGCTGCCATGTGCAAGGCAGTGTCCCGGTCCACGTTTGTTGCCCTCAACATCTCCTTTACTGCTCCACCCCAGCCGCTTTCAAGTTCTCGCGTCTCTAGTTCTTTTGCGCGAAGTATCAGTGCTTCGACTATCTCAGCTCGCCCATCCCTAGCCGCCATATGAAGTGGAGTTTCACCTTTGACATTCCGCCTGCGTAGCAGAGACGGACACGCTTCTAAGACCGCTTTCACGTAATCGAGGTGGCCGAACTGGGCCACGACGTGGAGAACGGTGTTGAGGTTTGGGGTGAGTTCTCGGTCAAGCACGTCTTTGTGCTGCCCGAGTTCAGCAACATTACCTTTCATGGCAGATCTATACAAACTTGGATTCATGGTTACCCACGTTCCCGCAATATTCTATTTGAATTGTGGTCGTTACCGAGGATAACCATTCGGCTATTTAAAGGCGCAAATAATAACATCTTCTTTGGTGTTCTGACATTATAATCGAATTAAATTTTTACGTGGAACAAATGCGAATTAACGTCATGACGATGACGTATTGATAGAACGTGGCAGATAGATTGGGTTTCATTTTGCTTAATACTCAACTCGGTCCTATTTGTTTTTTATTAAACGGAAATCAATCTTTAATTACAAAATGAGTTACATTACATTAATTTAGAACTGTGATTAGAAATAACTACCAGAGCCAGATCTATTGGACAAAACAGCTGCATTTCATTTGGAGGTCAGAAGTTTGAATCTGTCCACGTGACGTGCATGTGGGCATAATTTCCCTTGTATTTGGTGGGATTATTTATCCCCTTTCATGTGGCTATTGGTTCAGGCAGGCTTATAGTGATTGTGGACTTGTTTTTAATTTGATGTGATTACGAGTTTGAATCTCTCCACATGCGCGCATTTGGGCGTTATTCCTCTTGTATTTGTTGGGTTATTTATCCCCTTCATGGGAATATTGGTTCAGTTAGGCTTATAGTGATTATGGACTTGTTTCTAGTTTGATGTCATCTCCGTACTTGTATTCTGCTACTGCTTGTAATATAAGAAAATTGGGAAAAGAAATTAGAATATAGAAATTGTAGATGGGAAAAAAATATGTGCTTGTTTTGGTATGAAGGAATTGTGTCATGAATTTCTTATTTTCTCCTTGTGCAAAGTACAAGTTTTACTCCCTGCGTCTGGAAAGATTAATTTTATACTATGAAGAAATGTACATTTAGAGAATAGAAATAAATAAAAGTTGTTGTTCTACATCAGGTTGGCTCATTTTCAGGTATGCTTCTTGTTCTTTGTCTTTAATATCAATGAAGTCCTTAAATTATTAAAAAAGAAAAAAAAAAAGAAAAAAAAAAAAAGAAGTCCTTACATTTTAAAAAAAAAAAAAAAACGAGAGAACAAAAAACACTTATAAAAGAACTAATGAGGGCTCTATTTTTCTGAGCTTACTGGAAGAATGGTAGCCGCAGCTTAATTTTGTAGAGAACATACCAGTAAGAGCATTTCCAACTGGGAGCCAAAATGGCAGCCAAAGCCCTATTTTGGCTTCCAGGTCAAATTCCGAGATCCAATGGGGAGCTAAAAAATGGTTGGGCTATTTCTTTGGCCATATTTGGCCATGACCATTTGTGCCACATCAAAATTTCTACCAATTTCAAGTACTAAAACATCCACAAACAACAACATACACTATTGATTGAGACGAACCATAGAAAGTATAGATCTTATTTCAACTTAGTACTCCACACCCTAGAAAATAGATCTAATTTTAACTTGAAGTGATTTCTTTATTTTTATTTTTTCATTTTTTAACCTCAACATGCTATGGCCACCGATGGCCACACAGGGCCCACTATGGATCTCACACGAAAAATTCGAGTCGTTCAATAATTTAGAAAAAAAAAAAACTGAGTGGCCCCATGAAAAATCAACTCAATCCAATATGTGTAAGTGTTCGATCCAATCTTAGGAGTATCATTTTTCATTCAGATTACAAGATTTTGTTCACCTACGCATATCAGATTGAGCTGATGTTCTACCAGGCCACTTGATTTTTTTTTAAATTATTGAACGACTCGAATTTTTCATGCAGAACACGTAGTGAGCCACGTGTTGCCGTCATTGCAAGGTCGGTGAAGCCACCGTTGGTGGCTGTAGAAGGGTTCATAAGGAAAAAAAAAAAAGAGGTGAAATCATTTATTTTTACATGTGAAAGGGGCCACATTTTCTTTCCTTTCCGGACATTTTTTTTATCAAAAACCAGCAGAGCTATTTATTGCTTCCACCTAATTTGAATTTTGAAGACCCAGAGGCAGAACTAAAGTAGTAGTTGGCAAATGATCATGTCATGGCTATTCACATCACCTAGAACATCTTCAACAACCACACGTTCCTAAGTAAATTGCCTATTTTTCTGAGCTTACTGGAAGAATGCTAGCCTCTACTTATTTTGTGGAGAACATAGCATTTCCAACTGAGAGCCAAATGCTTTGGCTCCCGGTCAAATACTGAGATCCAGCAGGGAGCCAAAAAAAGGTTGGGCTATTTCTTTGGCCAAATTTGGCCATGATCATTTGTGCCACATCATATTTTCTACCAATTTCAACTACCAAAACATCCACAACAACATATTCAGAGAGAGAGATTTCAGAGTCATCATTATCCAAATTACTTTTATAAAGAATACAACAAAATTATCACCATAAATCAGAAATATTCCTTAAAACAAATAGGTCTAATTTCAACTTATTACTAGTCCAGACCCTAGAAAATAGATCTAATTTCAACTTATTACTAGTCCAGACCCTAGAAAATAGATCTAATTTCAATTTGAAGAGTTTTTTTTTTATTTTTTATTTTTTTCATTTTGTAACCTCAACATGAGTTCTACTAATATTCAACCTAGAAACAAAAGTCTATAGTCGATATTTGTCTTTAATTTCCTCCATCTCACCACGCAACAAAAAGGGCTTTAATTTCTTCGCCATTACTACTTTTCATGCCTTGCTCTCTCATGAACGTTTAGGGAATATACCGTATCCAATCTTCTCAATCACATACCCTATTATATGTGAATGAATATTCAATACCAAGTGGTATGGGCCCGAGGAAGAAAAAAAAGAGGTGAAAGCCACATTTTGATTTATACGTATATGTGAAAGAAAGCAACCACATTTTCTTTCTTTGCTAGACATTTCCAATGGAGAACATAATGGCAGAGCCTTTGGTTTCTCTTAATTTGAAGCCCCACAACTAAATAATTGACAAATAATGTCATGGCTCATATCATATTTTTACCGATCAAGTTTTCACTTTTTGGTTTGAGGATTAACTTCAGCTCTCTTCCACTTGAATTGAAATCGTAACAGATTTAGAGAACTAATTAACAAATTTCTTATGCAAACTATTTTACCACAAGTCTGATTTGAAAGACAATACAATTCTGCTCATGGAATATGATATGCAAAATGAAAAGTAAAAGGGTAGGGGAGAGAGAAATCAAAGACGAAGATTTATAGTGGTTTGGTCCGCAACTCCATGGCCTACTCAAGTCTCCAAGTTTCCTATTTGGGAATTACTGCACTATAGTTATTACAACCTTCTAGCTTTTTCGGGTGCTAAACAACCTTTATAACAAGCGATCACTCTGACTAATTTTGACTCTGCTACTAGTCAAACCTAACCCAATTGATTTTGACTCCGATGTTGGTAACACCCAACCCTTAAGTGATTTCCTCTCTAAAATCACTCAGAAAAAGATAATCACTGACAAGAGTTACGCAAATGGTCGCACTCTCTTTTACAATAAAGTCTCACTAATTAATTAAACACTGTCAAAAGTGTAGATAAATACAATGTGAAGCTCAGTATTTTTCTTCCTAGTCGATAATCGACTTTACTAGTCCTCGGTGAATGATTGCCCCAATCTTTTTTTTTTTTTCTCGGCAAACGAAACTTTTTATAAAAACTCAAAATGGTACATCAAGGGATAAATAAAAGAAAGCATACAAACTAGCCCATCCAACACAATATTGGACAGACAAAAACCTCATCAAAAACTACAACTTAAGTTTACGAATGCCATCAAGGTACACCTTAAACTCCTCCACCGAATAAACCTTGATCGCGAACTTGGCCTTCATCCACATTGCAACTCTAGTTTTTACCAATTCCCCCACCACCTCAAAACCCGTAGTAGCATTGTTAAACACATAGTTATTCCGAACTAACCACAAAGACCACAGTGTAGCATAAAAGGACGCTTCCCACACATTTTTCTCCAGATTTCTAAACTTGGTATCAAACCACCACAAAGCCAAATCTAGTAACGATTTTGGACATACCCACGAAACATGCCACCAATCCAAAACAAGAGACCAGGTTTTCCACGAAAATTGACAATGCAATAACAAATGGTCCGGAGTTTCTAGATGCAAGGAGCACAAAGGGCACGAAAGCGATTGGCCCTCTTGTATGATATTCCTGCTGTATAGCAATGATCTAGTTGATATCCTATCCTGAATTGCCATCCATGAAAAAATTTCCACCTTAGGAGGGCAGAGATTCTTCCAAAGAGACCCTAGGACTTGGTTCCTGGAATGAACACTCTTTTCCCATTGAATATACACAGATTTTGACGAGAAGAGTTTATCATCAGTCCATTTCCATTGGAGCACATCCCTTTTGGTTTGATCTAAATGTACCAACTCCAGCCGACGATGTAATTCCTCCGATTGGTTATTCTCCCACACACTTAGCCGCCGCCTTCTATACCGTAACTTCCATAGCAGATTCCCTGATTCTTCCTTCACTGAACTAACCAAGCTTTCCTTTTGGTTAGATATAAGAAATAGTCTGGGAAATTCTTCCTTGAGAGACCTATCCCCCAACCAGACATGGTCCCAAAATGAGGTCTCCGTGCCCGAATGAACTTGAATTCGAAAACCAGTAGAAAGAATCGAACCAACACTTGAAAAGGGGTCACTTTTTTCCCCAATCTTGCTCCAATCTTGCCCCAATCTTGCTCCCTCTTTTTTCCCATCCTCAAATATATTCTCCAATTAATCAATTGCTTCCCATAAATAACTACTCCATTGAATAACTATGAAAACTATGAATAACAGTTACGAATTCAAAATATGAGAATTTTTCATTTTAAAAAATAGAGAAACTGTGAATCACAATGATAAATTTTCATTTACCCTTATCTAAAACTGTCAAGAGATTATGGCTCCGTTTGTTGCCCTCAACATCTCTTTAACTGCTTCGAGTATCTCAACTTGCACTTCCCTAGCCGCCGTATGAAGTGGAGTATCACCTTTGATATTCGGCCAGCGTAGCAGAGATGGGCATGCTTCTAAAACCCGTACCAGCACGCTGCTAGAACCCCTACCACATATTGTAAGTGGCCGAACTGGGCCGTGACATGGAGAATGGTGTTTTGATTTGGGGTGAGTTCACTATCGAGAGTACCTTGATGTATTCACTACAAGAAATTTGGTCTTTGGAAACGAATGAAAATCGTTACAAATTACATATTTTTTCACAAATTACATTTTTTTCGTCACGAATAGTATGAGTGACGAAAAACTAGTATGGGTGACGAATTTTTTTTTTTGTCAAATAAAGATTGTCGTCTATTCCCACTTGCGTTCATAATTTCTCAAAAAAAATTCACCAAATTAAAGAATAATTGAGATCTTTAATTTGTTGCGAAAAAACTCGAAAACTCATGTACCTACGGAAGTACTTTATTTTTTGAACGTTGTATTGAACACAGGACCGGGAAAAAAAAATTAAATTATCTTTCGTTATTAACTAGCGTTGTGCCTATTCGATACATGGAGTCAAAAAAAATTAATGTGATTTTTTATCTCGTGCATCGAAAGGGCACAAATGATAATTAGGGTTAAACACAAGGGGTTATTTCAGCAGTGAATATCGCAATACAGCTCACCCCAAGTGGCTTTGTTTGTTTTGAATTTTTGGTTTTGGTTTTGGGTAATGTGGTGAGAAATAGGGGTAATAATTGGGAGATAGGGGTATGATTAGAGAGATATAGAGAGAAAAAGTTAAAGTAATAATTGAAAATATAAGTAATAATTGGGGAGAGATAGGAGTAATAATTGAAAACAAAAATGAAAGTGAAAGTTAAAAAACTACACCGAACAAAGAATTGTCCCGTTCCAGAACACATTCTTAAAAAATAAGTACTTATTTCACATTTTCAAACTTAAAAATAGTGTAAATGAGAAATAATTTTTGATTTTTTTTTGCACCGTATAAAAGATCTCTTCAAGATCTTTCAAACAAGATCCATATTATATATTTTTAGATTTCAATAAACCAATTATTTTTTAGCTTGAAATTGCCTTCTTAAAAAATAAGGACTTTTTTTTTTTTTATTCCGTTACCCTAGGGGCGGAAAAAAAAATAAAAGGAGAGATAAAGCTTACTCCAATGATTAACCTGTGCAATGGTATGCCGTGTACAATGCTAGAATTGACCCAGAGTTCTACACCGCTACTACCTCGTATCACACATTTGGAAACTATTCTCAAGGTTCCTTTTCACATGCTTTCTTGATTGGAGTATAACTGTACATCTCGCCCTAATACTTGACGCATGCAAAAAAAAATTCTTGTGGGCGTAATTTTCCTTCTATTTGTTAGGATTATTTATCCCCTTTCATGTGGCTATTGATTTATAGTGATTGTATACTTGATTTCAATTCGATGCAATCAGGAGTTCAAATCTCTACACGTGTATTTGGGCGTTATTTCACTTGCATTTGTTGGGTTATTTATCACCTTCATGAGACTATTGGTTCAGTCAGGTTCATTGTGATTATGGGCTTGTTTCTAATTTGATGTCATCTCCGTACTTGTATTCTGCTACCACTTGTAATATAAGAAAAATGGGGGATAAAAATTAGGATATAGAAATGGTAGAGGGGAAAAGAAATATGTGCTTGTTTAGCTTGGTATGAAGGAATTGCGTCCGAAAAGATTGTATACTATGAAGAAATGTACATTTATAGAATAGAAATAAATAAAAGTTGTTCTACGTCAGGTTGTCTCTTTCCTTTCCGTACATTTCTTTATCAAAAACCAGCAGTCATTTGTTGCTTCCACCTAATTGGAATCGGAAAATTCTAACTCTACGCCCATTCACACATTCCCACTCATAATAGGGATGACTCCCACACACACTAAATGTGTAGTGTGTGTGGACTCCATCTTTATTATGAGTGTTGATATATAATTGGATATGTGTAGATGTAGTGCCGTAGTGGTAGAATGATTGATTTGAATTTTGAAGCCCCAGAGGCCAGAACTAAAGTAACGGACAAATGATCATGTGATGGCTGCTTACATCACCTAGAAAACATATACAGACTCATCAATTTGAATTGTGCTTAGATCATCTCCAATAACTTCAAGCAAATTCCTAAGCAAATTGCCTATTTTTCTGAGCTTACTGGAAGAATGCAAGCCGCTCCTTATTCTGTAGAGAACATAGCATTTTCGACTGGGAGCCAAAGCCATATTTCGGCTCCCAGGTCAACTATCGAGATCTAATGGGGAGCCAAAAAATGGTTGGGCTATTTTTTTGGCCAAATTTGGCCATGACCATTTGTGCCACATCATATTTTCTACCAATTTCATAACACACACAGGCGCGCATATATATATATATATAAAGAGAGAGAGAGAGAGAGAGAGAGAGAGAGAGAGAGAGAGAGAGAGAGAGAGAGAGAGAGAGAGAGAGATTTTTCAGAGTCATCATTATCCAAATTACTTTTTATAAATAATACAACAAAATTATCACCAGAAAATCAGAAATATTCCTTAAACAAATAGATATAACTTCAACTTATTACCAGTCCAGACCCTAGAAAATAGGTCTAATTTTAATTTCAATTTGAAGTGATTTCTTTTTTGATTTGTAATTTTCATTTTGTAACCTCAACATGAGTTCTACAAATATTCAAGCTAGAAACAAAAGTCTATAGTCGATATCTGTCTTTAATTTCCTCCATCTCACCACACAACAAAAGGGGCTTAAATTTCTTCGCAATTACTTTCCTGCCTTGACTCTCTCATGAATGATTAATATGCCAACTTTCCTATCCAATCCTCTCAATCTCATACAATATTATATGTGGATGATTCAACACCAAGTGGTATATCCACATCGAAAATGACGAAAAGAGGTGAAAACCACATTTTGCATTAGACTGCATGTGAAAGAAAGTAACCACGCGTTTTCTTTGTTTGCCAAACATTTTGTATCGAGAACATTAACGGCAGTGCATTTGCTTTCTTTTTGAAGCCCCACAAATAAATAATTATGGAGAAGAACTCAACAACTAGAAATGGCAGAGCCTTTACTTTAATTGAATGTCCCTCAACTAATTAAATAATTTCATATGATGTCATGGCGCTTACATCACCTAGAAAATATTTTCTCCGTTTTTTTTTAAGTGTCCTGCTTCGTAACTCCAACTTATTAAAAAGACATCATCATTATACCTTTCACATCAACTTTTTCCTCTACTTTCCCTACTTACCCATTATCATTACACTTTTACTCACTAACTTTTTAAAATGGAATCTACTTTTAGGGACAAAATAGACAATGCACCAACTTTTTCCCCTTAACTTTACAAAATTGACATTTATTAAGGGACAGTCTAAAATGAAATATTGGACTCTAAAAAAGGGACGGAGGGAGTATTTGTCATCAATCTTGTTTCTCTAATTTGCCTCAGAAAAAAACATCATGTTCGCCCAGCCAATTACAACGTTCTTATGAACTAGACTTTAATTTAATTTAAATTTGGGAGTTTTATTCTTATTTGAATTTTTTTCGCATTTGTTAGTTTTGCATCAAATTTTTATGGGTATTGATTCGTCTCGACGAGAGGAATCGGAAAATTTTTTTTTTTTAACTTTTACCCAAGTATTTTAAGAAATAATCAACTTTTACCCAAAAAAAAAAAAAAGTGACAATTTTTTGCTAATTTCAACCTGAAGTGATTTTTCCTTCTTCTTTTTTTAAGCTCAACTTGACTTCTACAAATATTCAAGAAAGGAAAGTCTATAGTCGATCGAGATCTATCTTTCCCTCCATCTCACTACACAACAAAAGGGGCTTTCCCCCGCAATTACTTTTCCTGCCTAGCTCTCTCGTGAACGATTAATATGCCAACTTTCCTATCCAATCCTCTCAATCACATACAATATTATATGTGGATGATTCAACGCCAAGTGGTATGGCCACATCAAAGATAACGAAAAGAGATGAAAGCCACATGTTGCATTAGACTGCATGTGAAAGAAAGCAACCGCGTGTTTCTTTCTTTGCCAAACATTTCCTATCGAGAACATTAACGGCAGAGCATTTGCTTTCTTTTTGAAGCCCCACAAATAAATAATTATGGAGAAGAACTCAACAACTGGAAATGGCAGAGCCTTTACTTTAATTGAATGTCCCTCAACTAATTAAATAATTTCATATGATGTCATGGCCCTTACATCACCTAGAAAATATTTGATAGACTCATCAATCCTGTTTCTCTAATTTGCCTCAGAAAAAACATCATGTTCGCCCAGCCAATTACTGCGTTCTTATGAACTAGACTTTAATTTAATTTAAATTTGGGAGTTTTATTCTTATTTGAATTTTTTTCTCATTTGTTAGTTTTGCATCAAATTTTTATGGGTATTGATTCGTCTCGACGAGAGGAATCGGAAAATTTTTTTTTTTTTAACTTTTACCCAAGTATTTTAAGAAATAATCAACTTTTACCCAAAAAAAAAAAAAAGTGACAATTTTTTGCTAATTTCAACCTGAAGTGATTTTTCCTTCTTCTTTTTTTAAGCTCAACTTGACTTCTACAAATATTCAAGAAAGGAAAGTCTATAGTCGATTGAGATCTATCTTTCCCTCCATCTCACTACACAACAAAAGGGGCTTTCCCCCGCAATTACTTTTCCTTCCTAGCTCTCTCGTGAACGATTAATATGCCAACTTTCCTATCCAATCCTCTCAATCACATACAATATTATATGTGGATGATTCAACGCCAAGTGGTATGGCCACATCAAAGATAACGAAAAGAGATGAAAGCCACATGTTGCATTAGACTGCATGTGAAAGAAAGCAACCGCGTGTTTCTTTCTTTGCCAAACATTTCCTATCGAGAACATTAACGGCAGAGCATTTGCTTTCTTTTTGAAGCCCCACAAATAAATAATTATGGAGAAGAACTCGACAACTGGAAATGGCAGAGCCTTTACTTTAATTGAATGTCCCTCAACTAATTAAATAATTTCATATGATGTCATGGCCCTTACATCACCTAGAAAATATTTGATAGACTCATCAATCCTGTTTCTCTAATTTGCCTCAGAAAAAACATCATGTTCGCCCAGCCAATTACTGCGTTCTTATGAACTAGACTTTAATTTAATTTAAATTTGGGAGTTTTATTCTTATTTGAATTTTTTTCTCATTTGTTAGTTTTGCGTCAAATTTTTATGGGTATTGATTCGTCTCGACGAGAGGAATTGGAAAAGTTTTTTTTTTTTTTTTACTTTTACCCAAGTATTTTAAGAAATAATCAATTTTTACCAAAAAAAAAAAAAAACAGTGACATTTTTTTGCTAATTTCAACTTGAAGTGATTTTTCTTTCTTCTTTTTTTAAGCTCAACTTGACTTCTACAAATATTTAAGAAAGGAAAGTCTATAGTCGATCGAGATCTGTCTTTCCCTCCATCTCACTACACAACAAAAGGGGCTTTCCCCCGCAATTACTTTTCCTGCCTAGCTAGCTATCTCATGAACGATTAATATTCCAACTTTCCTATCCAATCCTCTCAATCACATACCCTATTATATGTGGATGATTCAATGCCAAGTGGTATGTGCCAAAGGAAAAAAAAAGAGGTGAAACCCACATTTAGCATTAAACGTACGTGTGAAAGAAAGCAACTACGTTTTCTTTCTTTGCCAAACATTTTCTATCAAGAACATAATGGCAGAGCCTTTGCTTTCTCTTCTCCCATGCATGTGAAATGTCAGGCATAGGGGCCCAATGCTATGAATGCCTTCCACAGGAGTCCGGATCCTTTGTCCGACTCGCCTGTTTCACCCCTTTCGATCGTTGATCTAGCAAATCAATAACTGAGATGGGCCGAGTACTTTTTAATCAAGACAACGTCAGTTTGGAGCAAAATATGCTCGGCCCATTTCAACCGTTGATTTGTGTGATCAACGACCGAGAGGGGGTGAAACAGTCGAGTCGGACAAGGGATCTCAGTCGTTTCCGAAGCTGTCCTCTTTCGTTCTTGCCGTGTGAGACCCCACCGCCAGTACCATATGATATAAGGTTGCCGTGTGAAATGTCAGGCATCGGGGCCCACGTTTTCTTTATGGGCAAATTTCACTCAGACCCTCTGAGGTATCTGACAAAGACAGACAGTACTCCCCAGTTTTGAGAAATGGCAGGGACCTCCCTTGTCAGAAACGGAACCCAAACGGAGCTAACCATGAACTTGGAATTACTTTTATGCCCCTCAGTCACGTGGGTTTGCAGGAGTCAGACGGATTGGACATGGTGCAAAAGTGGCCACACCCCCTAAACTGTGCCGTTTTGCATAAAAAAAAATTAAGTTATCAATTTGCAATCCTATGGAGCAGAAACGTAATTATGAGAGTTTTAGAGATAAAATTTAATTATGTCTCTTTAGAATAATATGATCAGAATAATAAGATCTTCACACTGGTTCAAACTGATTAAAAATTGGAGCAGTTAATTTTTTAACCATATTTTTTAATATATAAACGTTGTATAAAAAATTAAGTGCTCCAATTTTTAATCCGTTTGATCAAGTGCGAAAATCTTATTATTCTGATCATATTATTCTAAAAATGCATAATTAACTTTTGTCTTTAAGGTTTTAATAATCATGTTTCTGTTCCACAAGATCCTAAATAAAAAGCATGTACTTAATTATGAGAGTTTTAGAGATAAAAGTTAATCATGATCCTTTAAAATAATATGTTCAGAATAATAAGATCTTCGTACTTGTTCAAACGGATTAAGAATTAGAGCACTTAATTTTTTATACAACGTTTATATATTAAAAAATATGGTTAAAAAATTAACTGTACCAATTTTCAATCAGGTTGAACCAGTGTGAAAATTTTATTATTCTGATCATATTATTCTAAAGAGACATAATTAAATTTTATCTCTAAAACTCTCATAATCACATTTCTGCTCCATAGGATTGCAAATTGATAACTTAAAATTTTTTATTGCAAATTGATAACTTAAAATTTTTTTTAATACAAAACGGCACAGTTTAGGGTGTAGGTAGGAGTTTAGGGTGTAGGTAGGGGCTACTGTGCCTCATGGCACAGCAGAGGCCCCGAATCCTGTGTATATATACACTACTATACCTACTCATCATAACAGTTGTAAAAAACAGAGCCAAACAAAACCCACTTTCAACAGAGGAAAAAATGTGTGAAAATGGGTTAGTGGGGTAAACGGGGAAAGAAATTATTTTCTAATTATTATTTTTGTTTTTCTCTTTTTTTCTCTTTTGATGTGGAATAAAGGGTAAAGTGGGGAAAGAAATGGAAGATGTTGCTGACCTCATTCTTTTCCATCCCTCAAACTAACGGAGGGCAACTGAATTTGAGAATCAAAAACCCAAAGTATGAAATAAGGGAGGTCCCTGCCATTTCTCAAAACTGGGGGGTACTATCTGTCTTTGTCAGATACCTCAGGGGGTCTAAGTGAAATTTGCCCTTTCTTTATTAGTCTTTCTTTGCCACACGGTGTTTCGCTTTTAAAAAAAGTTCTTTTTTTCAAACGAGAGTAATTTCAAACTCAAATATAATGAAAATAAAAAAAATTCAAATTTTTTTGTGTCGTTTAAACGATCTTAATGAGATCTATCAAACAAAATCCGTATTGGTAAGAAAATTATTTACATAAACACATGATTTTAGAGCTTAAAATTGCTTCTTTTTTAAAAAGTAACTTTTCTACAAAAGTGGAACACCCTCGAATCCTAGAACCAGTCCACTGGCACAGCAGATTGTGCACAAATTTTTATGTGGGGTCCACTACGGGTCTTATACAAATGATCCGAGCCGTTTATTATGTTTAAAACATTTTTTCAAGAGCCTTTGCAAAAAATCAGCTCAATCCGATACTTATAAGTGTTTGATTTAATCATCTTATTTTTCATTCAAGTTTTTAGAGAATGAAAAGTTAGACCATTAGATCAAGTACTTATATGTATCGTATTGAGCTGATTTTTTGCAAGGGCCTTTAAAAAAATATTTTAAACATTATGAATAGCTCAAATCATTTGTGTGAGACCCTTAGTGAGCCCCACATAGAAATCTGTGCACATATTTGCTGTGCCAGTAGATTTTCTGATGGCTTTTATCGAAAGCAAATTCTAAAATCAGTCCGAAAGACTGATAATAGTAGGTATGTGAATGTGTATTAAATGGTGTAAAAATAAACTGAAAGACATATTTTTTTTGTCTAATACTCCCTCCGTCCCTATTTTTAGGTCCAGTATTCCATTTTGGGCGATCCCTTAATAAGTGTCAATTTTGTAAAGGTAGTGGGTAAAAGTCGATGTATTGTCTATTTTGCCCCTAAAAGTAGATTTCTTTTTAAAAAGTAAGTGAGTAAAAGTGTAATGATGATGGATATGTAGGGAAAGTGGAGGAAAAAGTTGATGTGAAAGGTATAATGATGATGTCTTTTTAATAAGTTGGAGTTACGAAGCAGGATATTTAAAAAGGGACGGAGGGAGTAGTATTTTTATCGTCAGCCCAATGAACAGAAAATAGCAAAACTGTTTATTGAAAGACAAAGACAAAGACAGAGACAAAAAGATTCGCTCAGTCAGGCCTACCCTCGGTTAAAAAAAGGTCTACTCAAAGCCTTCGCAACAGCCATCAAAAACAATCAGGCTTTTTCACTTGCACACTCATTTACACACCCACATTCATAATAGAGGTGGAGTCCACACATATTATACATCCAGTGTGTATAGGCCCCCACCTCTATTGTGAGTATGAGTGTATATATGAGTGTATAAATGGGTGTGGAGTTAGGATTTTTGTTCAAAATTAACATATGAAAGGCGGGTTGGGATTGCAGATCATCTTGTCAGCCCAATACCCTTACGGCCCGTTTTGGATGCATCCATGGGAGGAGGGATTAGCTTTCACCCCTTCATAAGACCTGGGGCCCGGGCTTTACCCCCGTTTGGGAACCAAAAACAGAGGGGTTTTCAAGAAGACCGGTTCTTGGCCAAGACCGGAGAAAGGGGGCATCGGGGGTCTTATATATTTTCGGATAGGGTTTGAGGTGTCTATAAGTTATACCCCCCAATCCCCTCGAAATCTGACGATTTTAACCTTCTTTATCCCCCTTCCCTCACCCCCAATCTTCCATTTCTACAGCCCACTTCATCACACACATGCACACCCAGATTGGGGAAAATGGAAAATTGAGAGAGAGAGAGAGAGAGAGAGAGGGAGGGGCATATAGTGACGACGGTGAGAAGCCGCCGATGATCGACGACGAACTGGGACTGCCGCTGCTGCTTTTCTTCTTCTTCTTTTCTTCTTCTTCCGTCGCTCTCTCTCTCTCTCTCTCTCTCTCTCTCTCTCTCTCTCTCTCTCTACAAAGGAGATTATAAAAAGGAAAGGGAAAAATTATTCAGTGCTTGTGTGCCCATGCAACCCCACCCATCCACTGTGCATAATAAAAACGAAATTATTGTTTGCTTTGATCCAAAATAAACGAAATTATAAAATAAAACACTTTAAAAAAATTATAATTTTTTTTACTTATTACATTGATTAAGTTATAAGTACAAATAAATATTACAGCTTAAATTGTGAAAGAATAATAAAATTTGCAATTATATATAAAACGTAATACATAATGAATTTAGGGACTGCACAAAGGTAAAAGGGTCATTTAACAGTTTTTTACATCATCCACCCTTCCTTATACCCCCTATTAATCCTTCATCCAAACAAAGTACTATTTAATCCCCTTTCTCTAATACCTCATCCAAACAACCTACTATTTAATCCCCCCCTCCATAAACATCACATCTATGTGGGCCCTTCCTTATTAACTAATACCCCCTACTATCTTATCCCTCCTTATTAACTAATACCCCTCATCCTTATACCGCATCCAAACGGGCCATTTGTTGTTTAGCAGGCCAGTGTATGCGAACCCATTCAAAGGGAACTTGAACCTGGACTGAACCAAATGAAATATTCGATGATACTAATATATAGAAACCTACTCCTATATGCGTTCTTTACATCCTTTTACTACCGAATGATAAATTTAGCAGTTTCTTCTTTCTACGGTTCTTCCTCATGACCAACTCTTATGCTCAACAGAATGCATTTTGTAACAAGAGTAGTGTTTGGGAGATAAATAATAAAAATTAATTATGGTTTGATTTTTGACCATGTTGTCCTTGGTTCTTATAATGGTATACTATATAGTACTATGAAAGTCTCTAATATATTTTATTTTGCTAATTAGTAGGAAGTCTCAAATATTACCTTATGCAAATGTCATTACCATCATTCATGACAGAGATAGGGGAAAAAAATGTAATCATAGAAGATGGATATGAAATTCTTGCGTAATCTTAGATAAGTACCAACCATAATACAACGTAGAAAAACCACTAGACGAATTAATTAGGGAATTGATTTTGTCACTCCCCTTTTTGTTAATGTCACTCCCCTTCTCTCACAAAACAAATCATCTAATCAAGACACAAAGAGGAGTGGTGTTAATAAAAAATGGAGTGGCAAAATCACTCTCCATTAATTACCCCTAAACATTAGAACAATATTAGAATCCAGCGTGTAAAAACAATGACCCCTTCAAAAAACTTGTTAAAATTACTGGAGACGGCATATGACATTTCCCATTCATTTTTTGTCGCATCCCCACCACGAATTTAATGGAATCCAGCCTAAATTTTGAAGCATAGTTGGATGATTCGTTCCCGATATTGGATTGAGGTGATTTTTTATAGGGACCATAAACGAAGTATTTTGAACAAAATGAGGGGCTCCGATAATCTTTGCGAGACCCGAGACAGGTACAAAAGTGGTCTGTGCACGGCTGCTGTACAACATTTGTTGTACCTGTAGCAGCATTAAATGTTGGCGAAAAAAATCTGACATCAACTATGGATTTAAAGTTTTTATAAAAATAAAAAACAATACTCCCTCCGTCCCAAATTCTTTATCCGATCAGCAAAACGAAGTGTTAAAAATAATACAATTTTTGCAAGAAAAAATCAAAAGTTTTTCAACAACTTACTAGATATCAATGCGTATTTTTAATTTGTGAAAAAAAAATTGAATTTTTTCTTGAAAAATTTGTATTATTTTTAACACTCCATTTTGAGGACCGGACAAAGAATTTGGGACGGAAGGAGTATGATTTCTTTTATAGTCTCATGTGTCGCTTCCTAATAGAATCGACTTTCGTGGGATTGAAAATGGGAAAGGTATTATTTATTGTAAAATAAAAAAACAGTGAAAATTGCACTTACAACTTACAAGGGGTGTAAGTGCAAATTTCCCTTCTTTCACTTCAAGCATAAAGGAGTATAAATGCTAAAATTTAAAGCACAAAGAGTGTCTTCAAATCGGTGATAGTACGGGGTGTAAATGCAAATTACCCAAAAAATGTAGAGGCTCGTCTATATTTTGTGGTTGAGTCTTCATATATGAAAATTTGTTTTCCAATAACCGAATACTTGAGCCAGCTTACACGCACCTCGACTAATTTGAAAACGATGAAGTTAACGACTGGACAAACCTTGAGCGACTCCAAGGTTTGAAATGTTTGGCTTTCACGGGATTCGAACTTGCGACCTCTCAAGAACAATCCCTTTTCGGTTGCATTCTCATACACACTTGGCCAAACTCCTTGGATTCAACGTATTTGACAAATTAAAATTGAATCTCTATTTTAGTGTCCCGATATAGAGCTTGGTTGGAGCTTTTTAGTTTGAGATGTTTGGTTCTCCCTGTAAGAGATGTACAGTATGTGTTCTCTAACCATATCACCTATGGTTCAGCAATTTTTGTTGCTGCAGAGTGCAGCCTACATCTAGCGGAGTCGAATGCTTCTTGTTAAGGACATCTTGTCAGCTTTAAGGTGTTTCACCCCACCTTTTTCATAGCACTGAAAACTAGACAGCAGGTGAAGACGTGTTCCCATTGCTGTCTTTAAGATTTATAGAAGTGATTCGACCCAAATTTGATTACATTCTTTCGTGTATTCTTCGCTGCAGTTTCCTGGCCAATCCAAGCAGTATGCCGTAAGCTCTTGCATTACGCCTAGGGCCTGGCCGGACAGCACCGTGAAGCTTGGCATTGTAGGATTCAAGAGGAGTGTGAATCCCCAATTTCGCTTCATAACACACTACAGCCCAAAGGCAATTATGACTCCTGCTGAATACACAAACACAACAACACTCTTGAATTACGCCTGGGGCCTGGCTGGACAGCACTGTGAAGATTGGCATTGTAAAACTCGAGAGTAGTGTGAGTCCCCAATTGTGCTTCGTAACACACAACAGCACAAAGGCGATTATGACTCCTGCTGAATACACAAACACGACAAACACACGTACCCTTTGTGTAGCACAGCTGCTCATAGCATCCGACGCCCTTGGAACTATTTATACTCATGCTCAACAAAATTTACATTAAAAGTGCAGATGATTCCTTGTTCAGCTGGACATGGGAGTTAGTTCGCCATTAACAACTTCAGAATGTACATACAACTCTCTGATCTCAAGTCTAAACCGTCAACTAGATAATGCAGAATTAGAGTGACTACAAATTTTGCGTATGCCACCCACAATAAGCTTCATAGTAGAACCATATATCAAGCAATCAACGGAAATATGCATATACACAACCACCAAAAGTAAATGAATGGAGGCTCCTAAAATCCATTCGTTCAGTTAGCAAAATCATGTGTCTAAATTGTTGCCATGGTATCTGAGTAGTAGACAGCTGAAACTCAGTTTGACGGGCCTAATCCATCACCATGAAGTTTAACAACTCGCAAACGCTCTGGCTGCTCTACAACTTCCTTCAAAGTTGGGTGATTCTCCGGATAATATTCCACACAACACATCGCCAGATTTGTGATCATGGGACCATCAGTAGCGTCATAACCCGGGTCTTTCTCTGAACTTTCCTGGACAAGGGAAAAACCAGGCTTGTATACAAGTTTTGCCTGCTCATCTGGCAGATCCATTAATTTCACCGACTTTTCCAGATCAATAGCTATTTTGGCTATCAATTCGATCAGGATAACACCATATGAAAATACATCATAGGATAGGTCGTGCTGCCTAGCTGTCCAGGAATTCAGCAAACACCTCAGAAAACAAAGTGACAGCAAAATACACCTACCACACATGAAATATCAAAATTGCCACTATACAAGCATGTGTTGGGTTCATGAGATGCACGCATGCATGAACAAACCAAACCAACAGCTTTCCAAGAAAGCTCTGACCAGTGGCGGAGCAAGGAACTTAGATCAGCACCCACTTATTAAACAAAACTTCAATAAATACTTGTTCTTAATAACAAAGAAGATAACAAAAGAATTTCCACTGAAAATGAGAACAGAAATATAATTCATTGTATAAGTATCCACCATTAATTCATACCAAATTTTCCTAAGAAAATAACAATAGACCTCGACAGGTTTCAAGTTTCAAAAGGTTTGCATGATAACTGTATTGATATCATAGGCTAAATCCGATATTACCGGGCAGGGATAAATAAATTTAGGTGGCATAAGTTGCACTACTTTCAAAAATTTATAGGTTAAACTGCGTATTTACAAATTCAATGGAGGCAGCGGCCTTGCTGGCCCATCACTAGCTTTGGCCTCCATAGCAGAGGCATATCTCTCCTCCAACAAGATAATACATCACAAACAGAAAACTTAATAAACAGGAGAGCAGACCAGAATGCTTTGGCTTTCCAAGTAAGACAGCCACCTCATTTTTTTTTAAAAAAGAAACGAAATAAAAGCACACTATAGTCTCTAGAAGCTTCAATGTTCACCATGAAGGGCAAGCCCAACCAAGACAGCCACCACATATAGTGAAAACAATATATATATATATATATGCACACACATACGCACGCACACACACTCCAAGCTTCTACTAAAAACACTTTTTACAACGAAATCAAGAGTTTCTAGAAGCTCAATGTTCACCACGACGGCCACACCCACATTCCATCTTTTCCGGAAAGGTTTCAGACTCTGGCAAAGTTTCAGTAGGAGAAAGTAGACCAGATTTTATTTCCATTCGATTCTAACTTGGCAAGACCGCACTGATTTTGAGTTGGTTTTCCTATTGCTTCTCCGATCTAATATTCCACATATAAACCAAAAAATCCAAAATATGTAGGGGTTAATGGTCGATATACAATAAATCCTACACCTTGATACAAAGTTAATACCATAAAAATGTGCCAAACGCAAGACTTGCATGAAACTCGAATTGATGCCATAAAAGAAATACAAGCAATGCTGGTAAAGCAATCGGAATGGTGGCAGAGGCAATGATGGGATTTTGCATAGATGACTTTTCTGGAGGCAATGTTGACGAACATTCATGGAAATAGGGTGTACATTCTAAGTTACAAGCCAAAATCAACATCTGACGAGGAAGAGAAGAGGAAAGATCATCTAGGGTTTCTATGGTTGTTGGGTCCTTTTTGACATTGAAATTAGTAGCTTGCATTTACAACAGAGGACATGTTATTGTTTTGATGGCTTCATTGGCTATGATATTGGAGAACGGCCAAGAAATGGAGCTTTGAATAGCTGGTCATGGAGGAGAACGGGAACAAGAGAAGACAAGGAAGAAATAGGAAAGGAAGTTTTTGTCCGTGCCCCTTCTCTGCAATGTGGGCTATCATGTCAGCACATGTCATTCTGTTGTTTTTTTGAGAATTTTCTAGCAAAATAACATGTCATCCTTTATTGAATTGAAAGGAGAAAACTGGATCCACCATTGAACTATAACTGCCTAGGCGGGAAACAATCAGTATCTTGCTATATGTAGAACTGCCATTTTGCTGCATGCGCATTACACAAGGAAAGCCCCTACTTTTGCTGTTTAAATCAACTCAAGTTCATCATGGGATGACTCATACACTACATAATGAAAGGCGTAAAGTTCCACAATATCGTGAACAATCTCTCCCTTACTTACAGCCACTATAGCCCAAGGAAAAGCATATCTTGTGCGTGCTTATTTTATATGCTTTGTTTAGCATAGAAAGCTACAAGGATGTAGTGGTGAAATACCTGTATCAACAAAAAATGGATCGACATGGTCTAGACACATGTATATAAACTTTTTTGGATAACTTAGTACACCAATAATGCCTCCACTCATCAGTCCAAAGTCAAATAGCATAGGGTTGAATTCCTGCAAAGGAAAAGGGAAAAAAATGTGACAAATAATACCAGAAATACCAAAAATAAATAAATGCAAAACATAAAGAGCAAGCTTCAGGAACAAAAGTGAGCAAAAAAAGACATTAGCCCAACCTGATCAAGCATTATATGACAAGCGTCAATATTAAAAACCAGGTAAGGCTTATACGTGCAAAACCCAGGGCAACTTTAATTCTCCGTAGCCAAGTGAAATCGTCTAAAACATGCAGAAGATACAGAAATCAGATACAGATCAAATGCTTCTAAATTTTGTAACTTCTGACCTAAGAACCTTGAAAAAATTTTGGGCACTAAAAACCCTTGACGATAAACTTCACAAATACAGCAACAAATTAACTCCAGAGCATAGATCAATGGTACCTTTCAAAATCATGTTATTCGTCGTGTCCACTGGATCAAGATCATACACAACACCCCTTACTTGTTCATCACAACAGTAACCAATCACATTTACCAAGTTTGGGTGATCAACCACACTGGCATCGGTCAGGAACATGACCTCTTCCTGCATGTGGGATAATTCACATTGTTTACAAACTATAACCAGCCAAAGGACAGAAATCATGGAAATATACACATATATACTCATACATAAAAGATAAATATCCAGGAGGAACAATGTGCCATAACCATGAGTTACTCATCCTTTCCAACGAGAGGATCTGATTTTTCATCCCATATCTTCACAATCACATTTTTTGTCTTGCAGACATGCCTTCACAGATCTTCCTCGATAAACCTCACAGAAATTGAGTTGGTCCAATTAAGTTTCTTTTGTCAAACATGTCAGTGAATGTGCATATCTACTCAGTTATGAATTCAAATGGCTTTGTAAAATGCTCCCTCTTGCTCCCTAACTTTGTTGATTCTGAGCCAAAAGTAATTATAAGTGCACAGTTATTTTCAACATATAAGACCAGAAATAGAAAACATTTTACTGAACACAACTTCTCTATCTTTTTTCAGAGGTAAAATCGAACCGTTGATTCATGAAACTTCTATATATGACGCAGCTGCATTTGAAACTGTCTTTAATATCAATGATCAGCAAAATTCAAGTACAATCCCAAGTATCCCAACAAGGGACCTAACATGAAGAAATGATAACAAAAGAACAAACAAATAGGATTTTCTATGATGTCACATAGCAAGCGAATAAAAGAGCAAAGAGAAGGCTAGAGAGAGAGAGAGAGAGATGAGGGACATAGTTATTATTACAAAGAGACATTGATTATCCCAAAATTCTCCATATTATTCATCATTATGGAGGGGAAAAGCAGGGGTTAAAAATCAGTACACGGTCATGTATTTCATCAAACATACAGATTTTGAGACCAAAAATTTCATTACATAGCTGTCACAAAAGGAAAAACAAAAAAGACAGACCAAAATATCGGTGTTTACCTTCGTTAATGCCCAAGTTCTTCCGTTCTAGATAATATACCCGCCTCTGAATATCCCAACCCTCTTTTCTGTGCTTGAATTCCACAATCAAAAAACAAATAACAGATCCTAAGGGCCTCAGCCCCACAAAGGCAGGCGTTGATTGCTATCACTTTCAAAAAAAAAAACCCCAAAATTACCTTTTATCATTCCATTTGTTCATTTAACAATCCTTCAAACTTAAACTTTACTTATTTAACAAATTAAA